>JAXQQM020092024.1:187500-190000 GCA_034641835.2 Pinus albicaulis | reverse complement strand
TTATACTCTATTTCGTATTTATGAAACATATTATCGGGCAGACCCATTATTAACTGGGAGTTGCCCCTCCCTTGTATGTATGGGCGTACACTGTGGATGTGATGATGATGTTCATGTTTTCTGCACATTGAAAGAACATTTTATTAAATAATTTAACAAGTGTTGCTAAAGGCGCAGTCTACATACTTGAGTATTACGAAAAGGAGAAGTACGGTAGTGCCGCACCCCGTCTATAGCACGGTTGAAAGGTCACCGAAGGTCTAGGGGCGTGACAGTCGCCCAACTGTGCGAAATGTAAGGTTTCCATGTCCCTGCTCAATGGACACCGTCCAATTATACGCCTGCCTCGATGGAAACCGCCCTTGTAAGACCCACGAGCCGAGGACGATGACGGAAGACGTTGGACACGTTCGGTGGACATGCGACGAACGACGAAAACCACGACGGAAGGTTAGACGGGCGCGCCGACAGATGAAAACATCGTTCGGCTACTATGAAACGTTATCATGGTGATCATGCAACGTTTAGGAGTGATGTGCATAAACGCGTCCAAAAATGGCCGTGTGTTGGCTTGGAGGTTTTATAGGCCGGCCGTGGTGGCAAGCCGACGTTAAGGAGGAAATGCCACGTCGTAACCAAGGATTTATGGGCGTTTACTGGGTCGGCCTCATATGGGTCAAGCCCCACCCATGGAAGCAATGTGTGGGCAAAGGCACATATGAAAGGAGGACGTGCGATGGACGATAAAGGAAAGAAAGAAGGACATCAACATCTTGATGATTCCACCATTGGCAAGCTAATGCTCGAGCCAAAGCGAAGGTCGAGGGTGGAGGGCGAAGCCGCAGCAGGGAAACGGAGTCTGAGTCGAGTCGGGTAAAAACCCGTTCGGCGTTCACCCGCAGGTCGAGTCGGGTTCCTTCCGCAGGGTGCGTGCGGTGCAGTGTTTATTGCATGGTCAAGTCAGGTTCCTTCCGCAGGACGCATGGAGAACAATGTTTAGGGCGGGCGCGTTCAGGTCGAGTCAGGTTCGTGCAGCGCGCCCGCGTTTTGGACGCGCGGAACAGTGTTTGAAGGCATGGAGTTCATTCAGCAAGGTCGGGTCAGGTCGAACGCGTTCAGGAAACACGTGCAAACCGTGACCCCGGTGACCCGCGTGCGGAAACGCGTTCAGGGTGCCGAGGGCGTCTGTGACCCGAGTGACCCACTCGAACCAAAATTCGCGCAGACTTCAGAAACATGTTCTGAAAGGGAATTTTTGGGTTCCTTTGGATTTTTTGCACTGTTGGGAAGCTGTTAAGGCTAGACCTAGGTACAAGCACATTTGTCAAGAAGCATAAATGGTTTATGGAGGCTTGGCTGTATAGTTATTGTAGATTGTACATATTTATTGAAGCATAATACTGGGCAGACTTATTACGGGATTTGCCCCTCCCTTGAATGTATGGGCGTTCATGTGGTTTGATATTGATGTTTATTGCTATTTTATTTCCACACAGGAGCACTTTGGAAGTTTAATTAAACAGGTGTTGAGTTAGGCGTAGTCTACTTCTTGAGTATTTGAAAAGAGAAAAATAAGGTAGTGCCGCACCCGTCTATAGAGTGGTTGGGAGACTACCACAGGTATAAGGGCGTGACAATTGGTATCAGAGCTACATTTTTGTGGCTTTATTATTATTATTATTGAGCAGGGATACCGTTGCAGCATTGCAGGTGGTATTGAAGCTTTATGGATGAGTTGTTGGACCAGGACCAAGCACATTACAAGCATTGATGGTGGACGATTCTCACAAGGATGTTGCAGATGTGGTAGAAGTCGAGGACGAACTTGATGAACAGGTTGGACCAGGGCCAAGCACATCGCAAGCATTGGTGATGGATGATTCTGGGGAGGATGTTGAGGATGCGGATATGATCGAGGAAGAACTCGTGGAACAAGTTGAACCTGGACCAAGCACATTGCAGGCATTGGGGGATGAACCACATCAAAATTTTGCAGAAGTGACAATGATCGAGGAGGAACTTTATGAGCAGGCGGTACCAGGATCGGAAGCATTGCAGACATTGATGAGGACGGAGGACACTCGCTTAGAGATTCTTCATGAAGACATGGCTCGTGTTTCAATTGAGCATCTGGGAGATGGACCGTATGCAGGGATGGGAAAGAAGATGACTTCTTTTCCAATACCATGGAGGACCTTTCCTCGGATGACTATGATGGAACCTTGTACATTGGAGAAGCAAGGGGAGAATTTCTTGTTGTAGGCCTTGATAGGGAAATTTGTGACCTCGCTCTAGTAGGTTCAAATTCCCGTGACAAGGGTGGAACTTGATGATCTCTGTGATAGATACGGCTCATGCTTAGCCACATGGAAACTGGCTAGGTGCCCGGCATGACTCATGGACTGCCTTGGTGGTAGGGCACATTGTCTGGGTAGACTTCTTCATGGCTTACAACCAAGAAGGTACTCTTGGTGCACCTTTAGCGGGGGAGAAGCCTTGG
>JAXQQM020092024.1:182500-185000 GCA_034641835.2 Pinus albicaulis | reverse complement strand
GTTGTTTTGTGTACTTGCAAGCGATGCTTGTGCTTGTCCCATCCTTTGTTATTATTTCCCCCAATGTGTTTTTTGTATGGGGTTCGGAAGCTCGTTGCCCGGGAGCCCCCTCTCCAACGGTCCGTTCGGCGGGGCATGGTTGCTGCAGTCGAGGTGCTTGGGAAACATGCACTTGTCTCGTCGGGGCCCTCGGCTTTTCTAGTGGTCAAGTTTAGGTTGTGGCTTGTCTCTGCTTGGTTGTTTGATTGCCGCTCGTTATGTCGTGTAGATAGAAAGGATGTTGCGTCGCAATGTAGTATGTGGAAGGGTGCGAAAACGTGGGATGCTTTTGATTGGGTGCCTTGTTTTCCTTCTTTTTGGTTAAGCCAATGTCCCCTCGCGCGGCGGTGGCCCTCTATTTTTCTAGCTAGCGTTGCTTGAAATTTGGCCCCCTTTCTCTCAAATTGGATTTTTGTCGCGAGTGTTATGGTGGGTAATGCTTGGTTTTTCTTTCTTTCCTGTCGTTGTTTGCTTCCCCCCTTCCGGTCCCCAGCTTTATGGAGAAAAGCGAGAATTTTTGTGGGTCGGTGTCAGAGAAGGATGAAAAGCAGTGAAAACTCCCGGGTTGGCCAACCTAGTCCTTCTCGTTCGTCGTTCCTTGCAGTTCCCCCCTTTTTTGCTAAGGCACAGGGCTTGGAAAATCTTGTACTGCTGTGTTTGAGCCTCCCCTTGTGATTCATTTTGTTCCCCCTAGCTTTACAGAGAAAAGGTGGGATTGCCGTGGATTTTGACGTTTTCGGAAGGATGAAAAAGCAGTGCGAGTTCCTGCTGGGGTGGCCGCCCTAGTCCTTCTCGGTCATCGATCTGTGCAATTCCCTCCTTTTTGCGAGGGCACGGGGCCTTGAAATCCTGTTTTGTGTTTGAGCCTCGGACATGTTTTGGTTCTCTTTTTTCTTTTGTCTTTTTGGGTTGCTTTTTTCTCTTCCTCCCTTCCGGTCCCCAGCTTTACAGAGAAAAGCGAGAATTGTTGTGGGTCGGTGTGAGAGAAGGATGAAAAGCAGTGCAAACTCCCGGGTTGGCCACCCTAGTCCTTCTCGGTCATCGTTCCTTGCAGTTCCCCCCTTTTTTGCTAAGGCACAGGGCTTGGAAAATCTTGTACTGCTGTGTTTGAGCCTCCCCTTGTGATTCGTTTTGTTCCCCCTAGATTTACGGAGAAAAGGTGGGATTGCCGTGGATTTTGACGTTTTCGGAAGGATGAAAAAGCAGTGCGAGTTCCTGCTGGGGTGGCCGCCCTAGTCCTTCTCGGTCATCGATCTGTGCAGTTCCCGCCTTTTTGCGAGGGCACGGGGCCTTGAAATCCTATTTTGTGTTTGAGCTTGGAAAATCTTGTACTGTGTTTGAGCCTCCCCTTGTGATTCGTTTTGGTCCCCCTAGCTTTACGGAGAAAAGGTGGGATTGCCGTGGATTTTGACGTTTTCGGAAGGATGAAAAAGCAGTGCGAGTTCCTGCTGGGGTGGCCGCCCTAGTCCTTCTCGGTCATCGATCTGTGCAGTTCCCGCCTTTTTGCGAGGGCACGGGGCCTTGAAATCCTATTTTGTGTTTGAGCCTCGGCCATGTTTTGGTTCTCTTTTTTCTTTTCTCTTTTTGGGTTGCTTTTTTCTCTTCCTCCTTTTGGCCCCTAGCTTTACAGAGAAAAGGGTGAATCGTTGAGGATTGGCATTCGCGAAGGATAAAAGGAAGCGCGAGCTCCTGGGTTGGCCACCCTAGTCCTTCCCGATTGTCGTTCCTTGCGATTCCCCCCCTTTTGCGAGGGCGCGGGGCTCGCGAAGTGTTTGTTATCTGCTTGGGCCTCCTCCTTTGAGTGGGTGGACAATTTTGTTTCTCTTTCTTTCATGTGTTTTTCTTACTTTCCTCGTTTCGACCCCCATCTTTATGGAGAAAAAAGGGGGAGTTGTAGTGGGCTTGATGTTCGTGAAGGATGAAAAGAAGTGCGAGTTTTCAGGGTGGCCACCCTAGTCCTTCTCGGTCATCATTCTTTACAATTCTACCCTTTTTGAAAGGCATGTGGTTTGGAAAGCAGCTCTTCTTGCTTGTTCGAGCCCCTTCCCTTTGGTGAGTGGGTGTTATGGAGTGCGGTTGTCTCGAGGGGGAAGGGGCTTGTTGCGACGCATTGTACGTTGGGTTGGCTTTTAGCCATTTCTCGTGGGGGTGCGATATTTTGGTAACACACGGAAACGACTCTCGGCAACGGATATCTCGGCTCTTGTTACGATGAGGAACGTAGCGAAATGCGATACTTAGTGTGAATTGCAGAATCCCGTGAATCATCGAGTTTTTGAACGCAATTTGCGCCCGAGGCTTCGGTCGAGGGCACGTCTGTCTGGGCGTCGCATCCCAATCAAACGCCCTCCTTGCAATATGGTAGGGAGCAGCGGAGGTGGTCGTCCGTGCCCAATGCGGTGCGGTTGGCTGAAATGTGGCAGGCGATGTTTCGTGGCGTGCGTCGGCAAGCGGTGATCTT
>JAXQQM020092024.1:157500-177500 GCA_034641835.2 Pinus albicaulis | reverse complement strand
ACAACGGAAGGCATTGGAAGCATTCGGTGGACATGCGACGAACGACGAAAACCACGACGGAAGGTTAGACGGGCGCGCTGATGGACGAAAACATCGTTTGGCTACTATGCAACGTTATCACGGTGACCGTGCGATGTTTAGGAGCGACGTGCATAAACGCGTCCAAAAATGGCCATGTGTTGGCTTGGAGGTTTTATAGGCCGGCCGTGGTGGCAAGCCGCCGTTAAGGAGGAAATGCCACGTCGTAACCAAGGCTTTATGGGCGTTTACTGGGTCGGCCTCATATGGGTCAAGCCCCACCCATTGAAGCAATGTGTGGGCAAAGGCACATACGAAAGGAGGACGTGCGATGGACGATAAAGGAAAGAAAGAAGGACATCAACATCTTGCTGATTCCACCATTGGAAAGCTAATGCTCGAGCCAGAGCGAAGGTCGAGGGTGGAGGGCGAAGCCGCAGCAGGGAAACGGAGTCTGGGTCGAGTCGGATAAAAACCCGTTCGGCGTTCACCCGCAGGTCGAGTCGGGTTCCTTCCGCAGGGCGCGTGCGGTGCAGTGTTTAGTGCATGGTCGAGTCGGGTTCCTTCCGCAGGACGCGTGGAGAACAATGTTCAGGGCGGGCGCGTTCAGGTCGAGTCGGGTTCGTGCGGCGCGCCCGCGTTCCGGACGCGCGGATCAGTGTCTGAAGGCGCGGAGTTCGTTCAGCAGGGTCGGGTAGGGTCGAACGCGTTCAGGAAACGCGTGCAGACCGTGACCCCGGTGACCCGCGTGCGGAAACGCATTCAGGGTGCCGAGGGCGTCTGTGACCCGAGTGACCCACTCGAACCAGAATTCGCGCAGACTTCAGAAACATGTTCTGAAAGGGAATTTTGGGGTTCCTTTGGATTTTTTGCACTGTTGGGAAGCTGTTAAGGCTAGACCCAGGTACAAGCACATTTGGCAAGAAGCATAAATGGTTTATGGAGGCTTGTTTGTATAGTTATTGCAGATTGTACATATTTATTGAAGCATAATACTGGGCAGACTTATTAACGGGATTTGCCCCTCCCTTGAATGTATGGGCGTTCATGTGGTTTTATATTGATGTTTATTGCTGTTTTATTTCCGCACAGGAGCACTTTGGAAGATTAATTAAACAAGTGTTGAGTTAGGCGTAGTCTACTTATTGAGTATTTGAAAAGAGAAAAATAAGGTAGTGCCGCACCCGTCTATAGAGAGGTTGGGAGACTACCACAGGTATAAGGGCGTGACAGTTGGTATCAGAGCTACATTTTTGTGGCTTTATTATTATTATTATTATTATTATTATTGAGCAGGGATACCGTTGCAGCGTTGCAGGTGGTATTGAAGCTTGATGGATGAGTTTGTTTCATTGGAAATGAACTTCAAAGAAATTAAAGAGAAGTCGAAGGAAGTGGAAAAGGAGTTTGATGAGGCGAGTCGGACCATTGATACATTGTGCAAGAGGAGGACATCTGGCATGAGAAAAGATGAAATGTTTCGACTTATGAAGAAAGTGAGAATTCTCCGAGCAGAAATGGACAAGGTGGAAGAAGAGCGAGGGAAGTTAATTGATAAGCTTCTCAAGCTTAGAGACCTTGGAAAGATGAAGCATGGTGGCATGAAGCCCACTGTGGCCGAACCAAAGGATGTTGTAGATGTGATTGAAGTCAAGGAAGAAGCTGATGAACAAGTTGGACCGGGACCAAGCACATTACAAGCATTGATGGTGGACGATTCTCACAAGGATGTTGCAGATGTGG
Organism: Pinus albicaulis; assembly: GCA_034641835.2. Classification (NCBI taxonomy): domain Eukaryota; kingdom Viridiplantae; phylum Streptophyta; class Pinopsida; order Pinales; family Pinaceae; genus Pinus; species Pinus albicaulis. The sequence continues at coordinate 175,739 of JAXQQM020092024.1, read as the reverse complement.
TAGAAGTCGAGGACGAACTTGATGAACAGGTTGGACCAGGGCCAAGCACATCGCAAGCATCGGTGATGGATGATTCGGGGGAGGATGTTGAGGATGCGGATATGATCGAGGAAGAACTCGTGGAACAAGTTGAACCTGGACCAAGCACATTGGAGGCATTGGGGGATGAACCACATGAAAATTTTGCAGAAGTGACAATGATCGAGGAGGAACTTTATGAGCAGGCGGTACCAGGATCGGAAGCATTGCAGACATTGATGAGGACGGAGGACACTCTCTTAGAGATTCTTCATGAAGACATGGCTCGTGTTTCAATTGAGCATCTAGGAGATGGACCGTATGCAGGGATGGGAAAGAAGATGACTTCTTTTCCAATACCATGGAGGACCTTTCCTCGGATGACTATGATGGAACCTTGTACATTGGAGAAGCAAGGGGAGCATTTCTTGTTGAAGGCCTTGATAGGGAAATTTGTGACCTCGCTCTAGTAGGTTCAAATTCCCGTGACAAGGGTGGAACTTGATGATCTCTGTGATAGATACGGGTCATGCTTAGCCACATGGAAACTGGCTAGGTGCCCGGCATGACTCATGGACTGCCTTGGTGGTAGGGCACATTGTCTAGGTAGACTTCTTCATGGCTTACAACCAAGAAGGAACTCTTGGTGCACCTTTAGCGGGGGAGAAGCCTTGGAGGAAGTACCCATGATGATGATGGTAGAAGTGACCAAGGGCACTTAACCTATACACTATACACATGATGGTGACTGGGGTTGAGGCGAGTCTACTCTTGATGGACACATGGGCAACCAAAGTCATGTACATTGACACGAGGGCATGGCAGGACATTATGTGGAGACATTATGCAGGTGCACTTACTGGGTGCCCACTTATGTGCATCATGGAGGAGTGTCAAGAAGGAATATGCTGAGCATGATCGATTGTTGGTGCTACATGGAGATCTTTCATAGATGGGCTGATGGACGTTGTTCACTTTGAGCAACAGGACATTGGTTGGATGAGCAGCCTACGAGCACATTCATATGACTTGCAGGGTGAGAACAACTTGTGGTGGCACTCGTGGGAAATACAAGTATGCTTGCCAATGCTTTGGATAGGATGATGCATGGGAGTTCATGATGGAGTTTCATTCATTGGAGGCTTCATACTACAATGATCTTGTAGTATCTGGTTCACTGAGGAACTGAGATCGAGACTGGTCTTGATTTTGATGCACTATGGGATGCATACCTTCGAGCAGGGAAACGCGTTCGGTCGGGTCGGGTCGCGTGAGGGCGCCCAAGGAAACGCGTTCGGGTCGGGTTGTGTGAGGGCGGCCGTATAAAAAATGCTAAGTTGTGACCGCCCGCGTGCCTTGTGCACGTTCGCGCGGCCAGTTTCCGATTTGCTCCCTTGTGCCTTCGTTCGGGCGGGTCGGGTCGGGGCGTGCCGTGCGAGGGGGGGCCGTATAAAAAATGCTAAGTCGTGACTGCTCGTGTGCCTTGTGCACGTTCGTGCGACCCGTTTTCCGTTTGCTCCCTTGTGCCTTCGTTCGGGCGGGTCGGGTCGTGCCGTGTGAGGGCGCCCAAGGAAGCGTGTTCGGGTCGGGTCGTGTGAAGGAGGCCGTATAAAAAATGCTAAGTTGTGACCGCCCCTGTGCCTTGTGCACGTTCGTGCGACCCGATTGCCGTTTGCTCCTTTGTGCCCTCGTTAGGGCGGGGCAGGTCGTGCCGTGTGAGGGCGCCCAAGGAAACGCGTTCGGGTCGGGTCGTGTGAGGGAGGCCGTATCGAAAATGCTAAGTTGTGACCGCCCGTGTGCCTAGTTGTCACGCCCCTATACCTTCGGTGTCTTTCAGCCACGCTATAGACGGGTGCGGCACTACCGTACTTTTTTCTTTTTCCAAATACTCAAGTATATAGACTACGCCTTTAGCAACACTTGTTAGTTATTAACCAAAGGTTCTCTCTATATGCGGAAATAAACATAAACATCATTGTCAATCCACAAGTATGCTCATACATACAAGGGAGGGGCAATTCCCTGTTAATAATGATAAATATGAAATAATAAGTTCCAATCCAGCAGAAGCCACTTCTGCTCCTTGGCAAGGCAAGTTAGCCTTTTGACCAAGCCCTAAGGCTTTTCAACCATCAAACTAGCCTACAGAAATCATTTACAATCATCAGAATTCACCTTGGGAATATCCTACACAAAACTGTCCAAGTGCTGCCGGGTCACTCAAATCGGCACTACAAATCAGTTTAGACTGTCCCTCGAGCTCCCTGTGTGTCCAATCCGCTTCCCAACTATACGGTTAGATGCGGCCCGTCAATACGCACCTTTTGCAATTTACGGCACTCAATTCCGACTCTGGACGCTCCTGAAATGGCTTCCGCACTGTAGTGCAGTTCGTGCAGAGGCGCCCAGTCTTGGGTCACTCGACTCGCCCAGCTAAACGCGTTCGGGTCGGGTCGGGTCGGGCGCGTCGGGTGAGGGCACCCGGCCAAAGGCGTTCGAGTCGGGTCATTTGGGTCGAGGGTGCCCGTATCAGATTTGCTAAGTTGTGACTGCCAGGGTGCCTTGTACACGTCCGAGCGACCCGTTTGCCGTTTGCTCCCATGTGCGTCCGTTCGGTCGGGCGGGTCATGTGGCACTGGGTGAGGGCGTCCGTCCGGGTCAGGCCGTTTGGTCGGAGGGCGCCCGTGTCAGATTTGCTAAGTTGTGACCGCCCGGGTGCCTTGTGCACGTCCGGGCAGCCCGTTTGCCATTTGGTCCCATGTGCGTCAGTTCGGGTCGGGTCGGGTCGTTCGGTCGTGCCGGGTGAGGGCGTCCGTTCGGGTCGGGTCGTTTGGTCGTGCCGGGTGAGGGCGTCCGTTCGGGTCGTTTGTGAGAGAGCGTCCGTTCGGGTCGAGTCGTTTGGTCGGAGGGCACCCGCACAAATCCGTTCGGGTTAGGTCGGAAGAGCTTTGGTCGTCTCTTGAGGTGGTCCAGGTCGGAAGTCGGAGTCGGGTCGTTGGGCGAGGCGTCGCGTTCGGGTTGGGTCGGGTCGGGTGGGCGTGCGGGGTGAGGGCGTCCGTTCGGGTCGGGTCGGGTCAGGTCGGGTCGGGTCGGGTCGGGTGGGTGTGCCGGGTGAGGACGTCCGTTCGGGCTCGGAGTCGGAGTCCGGGTCGTTTAGTCGTCTTGGAGTGAGGGCGTCCGTTCGGGTGAGATTCGGGTCGTTTGGCCGAGGGCGTCCGGGTGGAGCATCTTAGGGTGGGGGCCTCCCCGTTCGGGTGGGTCGGGTCGGGTCGTTCGGTCGTGCCGGGCGAGGGCGTCCGTTCGGGTCGGGTCGTTCGGTCGTGCCGGGCGAGGGCGTCCGTTCGGGTGGGCGTGCCGGGCGAGGGCGTCCGTTCGGGTCGGGTCGGGTCGTTTGGCCGAGGGCGCCCGTGTCAGATTTGCTAAGTTGTGACCGCCCGGGTGCCTTGTGCACGTCCGGGCGGCCCGTTTGCCGTTTGCTCCCATGTGCGTCCGTTTGGGCTTGGCGCGCTAGAATTCAGGGCGTCCGTTCGGGTCGGGTCGTTCGGTCGTGCCGGGTGAGGGCGTCCGTTCGGGTCGGGTCGGGTCGTTTGGCCCAGGGTGCCCAAGTGTCATATTTGCTAAGTCGTGACCCCGCGGGGTGCCTTGTGCATGTCCGAGGGCGGCACACCGTGAAGCTATTCGATTGCAACCCACCTTTCACACGAAAATCCAACCCCTCCCCCCACCAACAGGGGAGGAGGTGAACACTATAGCGAGGAGCCGATTTCGCGAAGCCAACGAGACAAAAGCCCACCTCTCCAACCCACCAAAAAGGGAGGAGGTGAACAATATAGCGAAGAGCCAACATCGACGGAGCCAACGAGCGAGCAAGGGGCACGAGAGCGACATAGGCGACCGGCCAGTTCTCTCAAGGAGCCACACAGAGCAACCTCATCCAACTCTGAGAACACAGAGCGAAAGGGTAGCTCTTTTCACATATGCCTCCCAGGACGAGCATGGCCAACATTACCGCTCATGCGCTACCGAGTGGGGATGGAGAGAAGATGAGAGTCGTTGACCCTACAAATGACCCAAGGCCACTCTTCAGGCACACCCGAACAAGCAACTCAATTTACCAACCCACCTTTCACACGAAAATCCAACCCTTCCCCCCACCGAAAGGGGAGGAGGTGAAAAATATAGCGAGGAGCCGATTTCACGAAGCCAACGAGACAAAAGCCCACCTCTCCAACCCACCAAAAAGGGAGGAGGTGAACAATATAGCGAAGAGCCAACATCGACGGAGCCAACGAGCGAGCAAGGGGCATGAGAGCGACATAGGCAACCGGCCAGTTGTCTCAAGGAGCCACACAGAGCGACCTCATCCAAATCTGAGAACACAGAGTGGAAGGGTAACTCTTTTCACATATGCCTCCCAGGACAAGCATGGCCAACATTACCGCTCATGCGCTACCGAGTGGGGATGGAGAGAAGACGAGAGACAACGACCCTACAAATGACCCAAGGCCACTCTTCTGGCACACCCGAACAAGCAACTCAGTTACAAACCCACCTTTCACACGAAAATCCAACCCCTCCCCCCACCAAAAGGGGAGGAGGTGAAAAATATACCGAGGAGCCGATTTCACGAAGCCAACGAGACAAAAGCCCACCTCTCCAACCCACCAAAAAGGGAGGAGGTGAACAATATAGCGGAGAGCCAACATCGACAGAGCCAACGAGCGAGCAAGGGGCACGAGAGTGACATAGGCGACCGACCAGTTGTCTCAGGGGTCCACACAGAGAGACCTCATCCAACTCTGAGAACACAGAGCGGAAGGGTAACTCTTTTCACATATGCCTCCTAGGACAAGCATGGCCAACATTACCGCTCATGCGCTACCGAGTGGGGATGGAGAGAAGACGAGAGTCGACGACCCTACAAATGACCCAAGGCCACTCTTCAGGCACACCCGAACAAGCAACTCAGTTACCAACCCACCTTTCACACGAAAATCCAACCCCTCCCCCCACCGAAAGGGGGAGGAGGTGAACAATATACCGAGGAGCTGATTTCACGAAGCCAACGAGACAAAAGCCCACCTCTCCAACCCACCAAAAAGGGAGGAGGTGAAGAATATGGCGAAGAGCCAACATCGACGGAGCCAACGGGCGAGCAAGGGGCACGAGAGCGACATAGGCGACCGGCCAGTTGTCTCAAGGAGCCACACAGAGCGACCTCGTCCAACTCTGAGAACACAGAGGGGAAGGGTAACTCTTTTCACATATGCCTCCCAGGACAAGCATGGCCAACATTACCGCTCATGCGCTACCGAGTGGGGATGGAGAGAAGCCGAGAGTCGACGACCCTAAAAATGACCCAAGGCCACTCTTCAGGCACACCCGAACAAGCAACTCAGTTACCAACCCACCTTTCACACGAAAATCCAACCCCTCCCCCCACCAAAAGGGGAGGAGGTGAACAATATACCGAGGAGCCGATTTCACGAAGCCAACGAGACAAAAGCCCACATCTCCAACCCACCAAAAAGGGAGGAGGTGAACAATATAGCGAAGAGCCAACATCAACGGAGCCAACGAGCGAGCAAGGGGCACGAGAGCGACATAGGCGACCAGCCAGTTGTCTCAAGGAGCCACACAGAAAATCCAACCCCTCCCCCCACAAGCAAGCAAAAAGGGAGGAGAAGAACAATATAGAGAAGAGCCGACATCGACGGAGCCAACGAGCGACATAGCAAAACGCTGATTTCAACAAAGCAAACGTGCAACCAAGGGGCACGATAGAGAGTTACCGGAGAGCCGATTTCAACAACGCCAGCAGGCGGCCAGTCATCTCAAAGAGCCACACACAACAACCCCATCCAAATGCTAGAAAACAGAGTGGACGGGAGAGATTGTTCAAACATGCCTCCAAGGACAAGCATGGCCAACATTACCGCTCATATGCTACCAAGTGGTGATGGAGAGAAGAAAGTCGACGACCCTACAAATGACCCAAGGCCATTCTTCAGGCACAACCGAGCAAAACAACTCAATTACCAACCCACCTTTCACAAGAAAAGAAAATCTGATAAGCGCACCCTCGGACAAAACAGGGCGACCTGAACGCCCCCGTCCGTGCGCCCTCACCTGGGGCGACACGGAGCGCCCCCCCGAACGGACGCACATGGGAGAAAACGGAAAACGGGCCGCCCGGACGTGCACAAGGCACCCGGGCGGTCGCAACCTAGAAAATATGGCACGAGCGCCCTCAGGCCAAACGACACGACCCGAACGGACGACCTCACCCGGTACGACCAAACGACCTGACCCGAACGAACGCCCTCACCCGGGGCGACATGGCGCGCCCACCCGAACGGACGCACATGGGAGCAAATGGCAAACGGGCCGCCCGGACGTGCACAAGGCACCCGGGCGGTCACAACTTAGCAAATCTAACACGAGCGCCCTCGAGCCAAACGACCCAACCCTAACGGACGCCCTCACCCGGCACGCCCACCCGAACGAACACCATCACCCGGCGCGACACAGCACTCCCGACCCGAACGGACGTTCATGGGAGCAAATGACAAATGGACCGCCCAGACGTGCACAAGGGACCTGGGCGGTCACAACTTAGCAAATCTGACACGGGCGCCCTCGGCCCAAACGACCCGACCCGAACGGACGCCCTCACCCGGCACGACACGGCATGCCCACCTGAAAGGACGCACATGGGAGCAAACGGCAAACGGGTCGCCCGGACGTGCACAAGGCACCCGGGCGGTCACAACTTAGCAAATCTAACACGGGCGCCCTCGGGCCAAACGACCCCACCCGAACGGACGACCTCACCTGGCACGCCCACCCGAACGGATGTCCTCACCAGGCACGACATGGCGCGCCCACCCGAACGGACGCCCTCACCCGGCACGACACGGCGCGCCCACCCGAACGGACGCACATGGGAGCGAACGGCAAACGGGCCGCCCGGACGTGCACAAAGCACCCGGGCGGTCACAACTTAGCAAATCTGACACGGGTGCCCTCGGGCCAAACGACCTGACTCGAACGGACGCCCTCACCTGGCACGACACGGCACGCATGACCAAACGGACACACATGGGAGCAAATGGTAAACGGGCCGCCCGGACGTGCACAAGGCAACCGGGCGGTCACAACTTAGCAAATCTGACACGGGCGCCCTCGGGCCAAACCCCCGACCCGAACGGACGACCTCACCTGGCATGACCAAACGACCCAACCCGAACGGACGCCCTCATCGGGCACGACACGACGCGCCCACCCGAACGGACGCACATGGGAGCAAACGGAAAACGGGCCACCCGGACGTGCACAAGGCACCCGGGCGGTCACAACTTAGCAAATCTGACACGGGCGCCCTCGGGCCAAACCACCACCCGGCCGACGGATGCCCTCACCCCGGCACGACCACCGAAACCCGGACGCCCTCACCCGGCACGACACGACGCGCCCACCCCAACGGTCGCACATGGGAGCAAACGGCAAGCGGGCGCCGGACGTGCACAAGGCACCGAGGCGGTCACAACAGAAAATGCGAAACGCGATTCTCGGGGCCCAAACCACGGGCCGAACGGGCAGCCCTCCGGGCCAAACGACCCGACCCGAACGGACGCCCTCACCCGGCACGCCCACCGGAACGGACGCCCTCACCCGGCGCGACACGGCACGCCCGGCCAAACGGACGCACATGGGAGCAAACGGCAAACGGGCCGCCCGGACGTGCACAAGGCACCCGGGCGGTCACAACTTAGCAAATATGACACGGGCGCCCTCGGGCCAAACGACCCGGCCAGGCCGAATGGAAGCCCTGCGCCGGCACACCCACCCAAGCGGTCGCCATCGTACGCACGACCAAACGACACGACACGAACGGACGCCATCACCCGGCACGACCGAACGACCCGACCCGAACGGACGCCCTCACCCGGCACGCCCACCGGAACGGACGCCCTCACCCGGCGCGACACGGCACGCCCGGCCAAACGGACGCACGTGGGAGCAAGCGGCAAACGGGCCGCCCGGACGTGCACAAGGCACCCGGGCGGTCACAACTTAGCAAATTTGACACGGGCGCCCTCGGGCCAAACGACCCGACCCGACCCGAACGGACGCCCTCGCCCGGCACGCCCACCCGAACGGACGCCATCGTGCCGCACGACCAAACGACACGACACGAATGGACGCCATCACCAGGCACGACCGAACGACCCGACCCGAACGGACGCCCTCACCCGGCACGCCCACCCGAACGGACGCCCTCACCCGGCGCGACACGGCACGCCCGGCCAAACGGACGCACATGGGAGCAAACGGAAAACGGGCCGCCCGGACGTGCACAAGGCACCCGGGCGGTCACAACTTAGCAAATCTGACACGGGCGCCCTCGGGCCAAACAACCCGACCCGACCCGAACGGACGCCCTCGCCCGGCATGCCCACTCGAACGGTCGCCATCGTGCCGCATGACCAAACGACACGACACGAACGGACGCCCTCACCTGACACGACTGAACGACCCGACCCGAACAGACGCCCTCACCTGGCACGACCAAACGAACCGACCTGAACGGATGCACATGGGAGAAAATGGAAAACGGGCCGCCCGAACGTGCACAAGGCACCCGGGCGGTCACAACTTAGCAAATCTGACACGGGCGCCCTCAAGCCAAACGACCTGATCCGACCCGAACGGACGCACTCGCCCGGCACGCCCACCCGAACGGACGCCATCGTGCCGCACGACCAAACGACCCGACACGAATGGACGCCCTCACCCGGCACGACCGAACGATCTGACCCGAACGAACGCCCTCACCCGGCACGACTGAACGACCCGACTCGAACGGACGCACATGGGATCAAACGACAAACGGGCCGCCCGGACGTGCACAAGGCACCCGGGCGATCACAACTTAGAAAATCTGACACGGGCGCCCTCGGGCCAAACGACCCGACCCGACCCGAACGGACGCCCTCGCCCGGCACGCCCACCCGAACGGACGCCATTATGTCGCACGACAAAACGACCCGACCCGAACGGACGCCCTCACCCGGCACGACCGAACGGCCCGACTCGAACGGACGCCCTCACCCGGCACGACCAAAGCACCCGACCCGAACGGACGCACATGGGAGCAAACGGCAAACGGGTCGCCCGGACATGCACAAGGCACCCGGGCGGTCACAACTTAGCAAATCTGACATGGGCGCCCTCCGGCCAAACGACCCGACCCGACCCGAAAGGACGCCCTCGCCCGGCACGGCCACCCGAATGGACGCCATCGTGCCACACGACCAAATGACCCGACCCGAACGGACGCCCTCGCTTGGCACGACCGAACGACCCGACCCGAACGGACACCCTCACCCGGCATGACTGAACGGATGCCCTCACCTGGCACGACCGAACGACTCGACCCGAACGGACGCCCTCACCCGGCACGACCAAACGACCCGACCCGAACAGACACCCTCGCCCGGCACGACCGAACGACCCGACCAAATGGACGCACATGGGAGCAAACGGCAAACGGGCCGCCCGGACGTGCACAAGGCACCCGGGCGGTCGCAAATTAGCAAATATGGCACCGGCGCCCTCGGGCCAAACGACCCGACCCGAACGGGCGCCCTCACCCGGCACGCCCAAACGACCCGACCCGAACGAACGCCCTCACCCACGCGCTCGACAGCGGACCCACATGAGGCAAACGCCGCAAACAGGGCGCTCGGACGTGCACTCGGCACCGGCGGTCGGCAAGCAATCGACACGGGCGCCCTCGGAGCCCAAACGGCAGGCCGGCCGAACGGGCGCCCTCACCGGCACGCCCACCGAACCGGACGCCCTCGAGGCCCAGCGACCCAGGCCAGGCGGACCGACCGGACGCCCTCACACGGCACGGCCAAGACGGCCGGCCAGGCCCAGGCCGGCCGGACGCCCTCACCGACACGCCCACCGGAACTCTAGACGCCCTCGGGCCCAAGCGACCCGACCCGGCCTGACGGACGCCCTCACCGGCACGACCAAGCGACAGGCCAGGCCCAACCGGGATGCGGAGCCGCCCTCCTCAGCCGCCCACCGGGCGACCAGGCCAGGCCGGCCGAGACGCCCCTCACGGCACGCCCACAGGCCCAGGCCCAGGCCGAACGGGCGCCCTCGGCCCAAACGACAGGCAGGCCCGAACGGAAGCGCCCTCACCGGCACGGCCAAACGGCCAACCCAGGCCGCGGGCATGCAGGGCACGACCAAACGACCCGACCCGAACGGACGCCCTTGGGCCAAACGACCAGAACGGACGCCCTCACCCGCCACGACCAAACGACCCGACCCGAACGGACGCCCTCACCCGGCACGACCGAACGACCCGACCCGACCCGAACGGACGCACATGGGACCAAACGGCAAACGGGCCGCACGGACATGCACAAGGCACCCGGGCGGTCACAACTTAGCAAATCTGACACGGGCGCCCTCCGACCAAACGGCCCGACCCGGACGGACGCCCTCACCCGGTGCCACACGACATGGCCAGAACGGGCCTTGTAAGAACTGACAAACGAATTCGCTCGAGACGTCTCCACCTGAAGGCACCGGCGGTCTAGCTGCTCATCGATGCGAGAAAAGCCCTCAACCCAAGCGACGGCAGACGCCTTTGGGCAGGCGCCCTCACCCGACGCACCCGACTCGACCCGAACGCATTTAGCTGGGCGAGTCGGGTGACCCAAGACTGGGCGCCTCTGCACGAACTGCACTACAGTGCGGAAGCCATTCCGGGAGCGTCCGGAGTCGGAATTGAGTGCCGTAAATTGCAGAATGTCGCGAGTGTTATGGTGGGTAATGCTTGGTTTTTATTTCTTTCTTGTCGTCGTTTTCTTCCCTTGCGGTCCCAGCTTTACGGAGAAAAGCGAGAATTGTTGTGGGTCAGTGTCGGAGAAGGATGAAAAGCAGTGCAAACTCCTGGGTTGGCCACCCTAGTCCTTCTCGGTCGTCGTTCCTTGCAGTTCCCCCCCTTTTTGCTAAGGCACAGGGCTTGGAAAATCTTGTACTGTGTTTGAGCCTCCCCTTCTGATTCGTTTTGTTCCCCCTAGCTTTACGGAGAAAAGGTGGGATTGCCGTGGATTTTGACGTTTTTCGAAGGATGAAAAAGCAGTGCGAGTTCCTGCTGGGGTGGCCGCCCTAGTCCTTCTCGGTCGTCGATCTGTGCAGTTACCACCTTTTTGCGAGGGCACGGAGCCTTGAAAGCCTGTTTTGTGTTTGAGCCTTGGCCATGTTTTGGTTCTCTTTTTTCTTTTCTCTTTTTGGGTTGCTTTTTTCTCTTCCTCCTTTCGGACCCTAGCTTTACAGAGAAAAGGGTGAATCGTTGAGGATTGGCATTCGCGAAGGATGAAAGGCAGCGCGAGCTCCTAGGTTGGCCACCCTAGTCCTTCCCGATTGTCGTTCCTTGTGATTCCCCCCCTTTTGTGAGGGCGCGGGGCTCGCGAAGTGTTTTTTATCTGTTTGGGCCTCCTTATTTGAGTGGGTGGACAATTTTGTTTCTCTTTCTTTCATGTGTTTTTCTTACTTTCCTCGTTCCGACCCCCGTATTTACGGAGAAAAAAGGGGGAGTTGTAGTGGGCTTGATGTTCATGAAGGATGAAAAGAAGTGCGAGTTTTCAGGGTGGCCACCCTAGTCCTTCTCGGTCATCGTTCTTTACAATTCTACCCTTTTTGAAAGGCACGGGGTTTGGAAAGCAACTCTTCTTGCTTGTTTGAGCCCCTTCCCTTTGGTGAGTGGGTGTTATGGAGTGCGGTTGTCTTGAGGGGGAAGGGGGCTTGTTGCGACGCATTGTACGTTGGGTTGGCTTTTAGCCATTTCTCGTGGGGGTGCGATATTTTGGTAACACACGGAAACGACTCTCGGCAATGGATATCTCGGCTCTTGTTACGATGAAGAACGTAGCGAAATGCGATACTTAGTGTGAATTGCAGAATCCCGTGAATCATCAAGTTTTTGAACGCAATTTGCGCCCGAGGCTTCGGCCGAGGGCACGTTTGTCTGGGCGTCGTATCCCAATCAAACGCGCTCCTTGCAATATGGTAGGGAGCAGCGGAGGTGGTTGTCCGTGCCCAATGCGGTGCGGTTGGCTGAAATGTGGCAGGCGATGTTTCGTGGCTTGCGTCGGCAAGCGGTGATCTTGTCCCCTTGGTTGGGGAGTCGGCGTTAGCCGATGCGGGCTCTCTGTGGCATCCCTAGAACTTGCTTTGCTATCTCTTGTCCTCCCATTGGGTAGGGCGGATTTAGCTCCAACTTGCGACCTCAGCTCAGGCGAGAACACCCGCTGAGTTTAAGCATATAATTAAGCGGAGGAAAATAAACTTACAAGGATTCCCCTAGTAGCGGCGAGCGATCCGGGAAGAGCCCAGCATGAAAATCGGGTGGCAGCATCGCCTGAATTGTAGTCTGTAGAAGCGTGCTCAGCCGGGTGAGGGCGTCCGTTCGGGTCGGGTCGTTCGGTCGTGCCGGGTGAGGGCGTCCGTTCGGGTCGGGTCGTTCGGTCGTGCCGGGCGAGGGCGTCCGTTCGGGTCGGGTCGTTTGGTCGTGCAGCACGATGGCGTCCGTTTGGGTGGGCGTGCCGAGCGAGGGCATCCGTTTCGGTCGGGTCGGGTCATTTGGCCAGAGGGTGCCCGTGTCAGATTTGCTAAGTTGTGACCGCCCGGGTGCCTTGTGCACGTCCGGGCGGCTCGTTTGTCGTTTTCTCCCATGTGCGTCCGTTCGGGTCGGGTCGTTTGGTCTTGCCCGGTGAGGGCGTCCGTTTGGGTAGGGTCGTTCGGTCATGCTGGGTGAGGGCGTCCATTCGAGTCGGGTCGTTTGGTTGTGCGGCACGATGGCGTCCGTTCGGGTGGGCGTGCCGGGCGAGGGCATCCGTTCGGGTCGGGTCGGGTCGTTTGGCCCGAGGGCGCCCGTGTCAGATTTGATAAGTTGTGACCACCCGGGTGCCTTGTGCACGTCTGGGCGGCCCGTTTGCCATTTGCTCCCATGCGCGTCTGTTCGGGTCAGGTCGTTTGGTCGTGCCAGGTGAGGGCGTCCGTTCGGGTCGGGTCATTCGGTCGTGTCGGGTGAGGGCGTCCGTTCGTGTCGTGTCGTTTGGTCGTGCGGCACGATGGCGACCGTTCGGGTGGGCGTGCCGGGCGAGGGCGTCCATTCGGGTCGGGTCGGGTCATTTGGCCTGAGGGCGCCCGTGTCAGATTTGCTAAGTTGTGACCGCCCGGGTGCCTTGTGCACGTCCGGGCGGTCCGTTTGCCGTTTGCTCCCATGTGCGTTCGTTTGGTCGGGCGTGCCGTGTCGCACCTGTTGAGGGCGTCCATTCGTGTGGGCGTGCCGGGTGAGGTTGTCCGTTCGGTCGTGCCGGGTGAGGGCGTCCGTTCATGTCGTGTCGTTTGGTCGTGCGGCAAGATGGTGACCGTTCGGGTGGGCATGCCGGGCGAGGGCGTCCGTTCGGGTCGGGTCGGGTCGTTTGGCCCGAGGGTGCCCGTGTCAGATTTGCTAAGTTGTGACCGCGCGGGTGCCTTGTGCACGTCCGGGCGGCCCGTTTTCCGTTTGCTACCATGTGCGTCCATTTGGTCGGTCATACCGTGTCGCGCCGGGTGAGGTCGTCCGTTCATGTTGGCGTGCCGGGTGAGGTTGTCCATTCGGGTCGGGTCGTTTGGTCGTGCCGGGTGAGGGCATCCGTTCGTGTTGTGTTGTTTGGTTGTGCGGCACGATGGCGACCGTTCGGGTGGGCGTGCCGGGTGAGGGCGTTCGTTCGGGTCGGGTCGGGCCATTTGGTCCGAGGGCGCCTGTGTCAGATTTGCTAAGTTATGACCGCCTGGGTGCCTTGTGCACGTCCGGGTGGCCCGTTTGCCGTTTGCTCCCATGTGCGTCCGTTTGGTTGGGCGTGCCATGTCATAACAAGTGAGGGCGTCCGTTCGGGTGGTCGTGCCGGGTGAGGGCGTCCGTTCGGGTCTGGTGGTTTGGCCCGAGGGCGCCCGTGTCAGATTTGCTAAGTTGTGACCCCCTGGGTGCCTTGTGCACGTTCGGGCGGCCCGTTTGCCGTTTTCTCCCATGTGCGACCGTTTGGGTGGGCACGTCATGTCATGCCGGGTGAGGGCATCTGTTCGGGTGGTCATGCCGGGTGAGGGCGTCCGTTCGGGTCGGGTGGTTTGGCCCGAGGGCGCCCGTGTCAGATTTGCTAAGTTGTGACCGCCCGGGTGCCTTGTGCACGTCCGGGTGGCCCGTTTTCCGTTTGCTCCCATGTGCGTCCGTTCGGGTGGGCGCGTCGTGTCGTGCCCGGTGAGGGCGTCCATTCGGGTCGGGTCGTTTGGTCGTGCCAGGTGAGGTCGTCCGTTCGGGTCGGGTGGTTTGGCCCGAGGGCGCCCGTGTCAGATTTGCTAAGTTGTGACCGCCCGGGTGCCTTGTGCACGTCCGGGAAGCCCGTTTACCGTTTGCTCCCATGTGTGTCCATTTGGTCGTGCGCGCCGTGTCATGCCAGGTAAGGGCGTCCGTTCGGGTCAGGTCGTTTGGCCCGAGGGCGCCCGTGTCAGATTTGCTAAGTTATGACCGCCCGGGTGCTTTGTGCACGTCTGGGCGGCCCGTTTGCCGTTCGCTCCCATGTGCATCCGTTCGGGTGGGCGCGACGTGTCGGGCCGAGTGAGGGCGTCTGTTCGGGTGGGCACACCGTGTCATGCCGGGTGAGGGCGTCCGTTTGGGTGGGCGTGCCAGGTGAGGTCGTCTGTTCGGGTGGGGTCGTTTGGCCCGAGGGCGCCCGTGTTAGATTTGCTAAGTTGTGACCGCCCGGGTGCCTTGTGCACGTCCGGGCGGCCCGTTTGTCGTTTGCTCCCATGTGCGTCCTTTCGGGTGGGCGTGCCGTGTCGTGCCGGGTGAGGGCGTCCGTTCGGGTAGCGTCGTTTGGGCCGAGGGCACCCGTGTCAGATTTGCTAAGTTGTGACCGCCCGGGTCCCTTGTGCACGTCCGGGCGGTCCATTTGCCGTTTTCTCCCATGAGCGTCTGTTCGGGTCGGGCGTGCCGTGTCGCGTCGGGTGATGGCGTTCGTTCGGGTGGGCGTGCCGGGTGAGGGCATCCGTTAGGGTCGGGTCATTTGGCCCGAGGGCGCCCGTGTCAGATTTGCTAAGTTGTGACCACCCGGGTGCCTTGTGCACGTCCGGGCGGTCCGTTTGTCGTTTTCTCCCATGTGCGTCCGTTCGGGTGGGCGCGTCGTGTCGCCCCGGGTGAGGGCGTTCGTTCGGGTCGGGTCGTTTGGTCGTGCTGGGTGAGGTCGTCTGTTCGGGTTGGGTCATTTGGCCCGAGGGCGCCCGTGCCATATTTGCTAAGTTGCGATCGCCCGGGTGCCTTGTGCACGTCCGGGCGGCCCGTTTGCTGTTTGCTCCCATGTGCGTCCGTTCGGGGGGGCGCTCCGTGTCGCCCCGGGTGAGGGCGCACGGACGGGGGCGTTTGGGTCGCCCTGTTTTGTCCGAGGGTGTGCTTATCAGATTTGCTTTTCGTGTGAAAGGTGGGTTGGTAATTGAGTTGTTTTGCTCGGTTGTGCCTGAAGAATGGCCTTGGGTCATTTGTAGGGTCGTCAAATTTCTTCTCTCCATCACCACTCGGTAGCATATGAGTGGTAATGTTGGCCATGCTTGTCCTTGGAGGCATGTTTGAACAATCTCTCCCGTCCACTCTGTTTTCTAGCATTTGGATGGGGTTGTTGTGTGTGGCTCTTTGAGATGACTGGCTGCCTGTGGGCGTTGTTGAAATCGGCGCTCCGGTAACTCTCTCTCGTGCCCCTTGGTCGCACGTTTGCTCTGTTGAAATCAGCGTTTTGATATGTCGCTCGTTGGCTTTGTCGATGTCGGCTCTTCTCTATATTTGTTCTTCTCCTCCCGTTTTGCTTGCTTGTGGGGGGAGGGGTTGGATTTTCGTGTGAAAGGTGGGTTGGTAATTGAGTTGTTTGTTCGGGTGTGCCTGAAGAGTGGCCTTGGGTCATTTGTAGGGTCGTCGACTCTCATCTTCTCTCCATCCCCACTCGGTAGCGCATGAGCGGTAATGTTGGCCATGCTTGTCCTGGGAGGCATATGTGAAAAGAGTTACCCTTCCGCTTCGTGTTCTCAGAGTTGGATGGGGTCGCTCTGTGTGGCTCCTTGAGACAACTGGCCGGTCGCCTATGTTTCTCTTGTGCCCCTTGCTCACTCATTGGCTCCGTCGATGTTGGCTCTTCGCTATAATGTTCACCTCCTCCCTTTTTGGTGGGTTGGAGAGGTGTGCTTTTGTCTCGTTGGCTTCGTGAAATCGGCTCCTCGCTATATTGTTCACCTCCTCCCCTTTTGGTGGGGGGAGGGGTTGGATTTTCGTGTGAAAGGTGGGTTGGTAACTGAGTTGTTTATTCAGGTGTGCCTGAAGAGTGGCCTTGGGTCATTTGTAGGGTCATCGACTCTCATCTTCTCTCCATCCCCACTCGGTAGCGCATGAGCGGTAATGTTGGCCATGCTTGTCCTGGGAGGCATATGTGAAAAGAGTTACCCTTCCTCTCTGTGTTCTCAGAGTTGGATGAGGTCGCTCTTTGTGGCTCCTTGAGACAACTGGCCAGTCGCCTATGTCGCTCTCATGCCCCTTGCTCGCTCATTGGCTCCGTTGATGTTGGCTCTTCGCTATATTGTTCACCTCCTCCCTTTTTGGTGGGTTGGAGAGGTGGGCTTTTGTCTCGTTGGCTTCGTGAAATCGGCTCCTCGCTATATTGTTCACCTCCTCCCCTTGTGGTGGGGGGAGGGGTTGGATTTTCGTGTGAAAGGTGGGTTGGTAACTGAGTTGCTTGTTCGGGTGTGCCTGAAGAGTGGCCTTGGGTCATTTGTAGGGTCGTCGACTCTCGTCTTCTCTCCATCCCCACTCGGTAGCGCATGAGCGATAATTTTGGCCATGCTTGTCCTGGGAGGCATATGTGAAAAGAGTTACCCTTTCGCTCTGTGTTCTCAGAGTTGGACGAGGTCGCTCTGTGTGGCTCCTTGAGACAACTGGCCGGTCGCCTATGTCGCTCTCGTGCCCCTTGCTCGCTCGTTAGCTCCGTCGATGTTGGCTCTTCGCCATATTGTTCACCTCCTCCCTTTTTGGTGGGTTGGAGAGGTGGGCTTTTGTCTCGTTGGCTTCGTGAAATCGGCTCCTCGCTATATTGTTCACCTCCTCCCCTTTTGGTGGGGGGAGGGGTTGGATTTTCGTGTGAAAGGTGGGTTGGTAGCTGAGTTGCTTGTTCGGGTGTGCCTGAAGAGTGGCCTTGGGTCATTTGTAGGGTCGTCGACATCCATCCCCACTCGGTAGCGCATGAGCGGTAATGTTGGCCATGCTTGTCCTGGGAGGCATATGTGAAAAGAGTTGCCCTTCCGCTCTGTGTTCTCAGAGTTGGATGAGGTCTCTCTGTGTGGCTCCTTGAGACAACTGGCCGGTCGCCTATGTCGCTCTCGTGCCCCTTGCTCGCTCGTTGGCTCCGTCGATGTTGGCTCTTCGCCTTATTGTTCACCTCCTCCCTTTTTGGTGGGTTGGAGAGGTGGGCTTTTGTCTCGTTGGCTTCGTGAAATCGGCTCCTCGGTATATTGTTCACCTCCTCCCCCTTTCGGTGGGGGGAGGGGTTGGATTTTCGTGTGAAAGGTGGGTTGGTAAATTGAGTTGCTTGTTCGGGTGTGCCTGAAGAGTGGCCTTGGGTCATTTGTAGGGTCGTCGACTCTCGTCTTCTCTCCATCCCCACTCGGTAGCGCATGAGCGGTAATGTTGGCCATGCTTGTCCCGGGAGGCATATGTGAAAAGAGTTACCCTTCCGCTCTGTGTTCTCAGAGTTGGACGAGGTCGCTCTGTGTGGCTCCTTGAGACAACTGGCCGGTCGCCTATGTCGCTCTCGTGCCCCTTGCTCGCTCGTTGGCTGCGTCGATGTTGGCTCTTCGCCATATTGTTCACCTCCTCCCTTTTTGGTGGGTTGGAGAGGTGGGCTTTTGTCTCGTTGGCTTCGTGAAATCGGCTCCTCGCTATATTGTTCACCTCCTCCCCCTTTCGGTGGGGGGAGGGGTTGGATTTCGTGTGAAAGGTGGGTTGGTAATTGAGTAGCTTGTCGGGTGTGCCTGAAGAGTGGCCTTGGGTCATTTGTAGGGTGGTCGACATTCGCATTCTCTCCATCCCCACTCGGTAGCACATGAGCGGTAATGTTGGC
>JAXQQM020092024.1:125000-152500 GCA_034641835.2 Pinus albicaulis | reverse complement strand
GACATGCGACGAACGACGAAAACCACGACGGAAGGTTAGACGGGCGCGCCGACGGACGAAAACATCGTTCGGCTACTATGCAACGTTATCACGGTGACCGTGCGATGTTTAGGAGCGACATGCATAAACGCGTCCAAAAATGGCCGTGTGTTGGCTTGGAGGTTTTATAGGCCGGCCGTGGTGGCAAGCCGCCGTTAAGAAGGAAATGCCACGTCGTAACCAAGGCTTTATGGGCGTTTACTGGGTCGGCCTCATATGGGTCAAGCCCCACCCATGGAAGCAATGTGTGGGCAAAGGCACATACGAAAGGAGGACATGCGATGGACGATAAAGGAAAGAAAGAAGGACATCAACATCTTGTTGATTCCACCATTGGCAAGCTAATGCTCGAGCCAGAGCGAAGGTCGAGGGTGGAGGGCGAAGCCGCAGCAGGGAAACGGAGTCTGGGTCGAGTCGGGTAAAAACTCGTTCGGCGTTCACCCGCAGGTCGAGTCGGGTTCCTTCCGCAGGGCGCGTGCGGTGCGGTGTTTAGTGCATGGTGGAGTCGGGTTCCTTCCGCAGGACGCGTGGAGAACAGTGTTCAGGGCGGGCGCGTTCAGGTCGAGTCGGGTTCGTGCGGCGCGCCCGCGTTCCGGACGCGCGGATCAGTGTCTGAAGGCACGGAGTTCGTTCAGCAGGGTCGAGTCGGGTCGAACGCGTTCAGGAAATGCGTGTAGACCGTGACCCCGGTGACCCGCGTGCGGAAACGCGTTCAGGGTGCCGAGGGCGTCTGTGACCCGAGTGACCCACTCGAACCAGAATTCGCGCAGACTTCAGAAACATGTTCTGAAAGGGAATTTTGGGGTTCCTTTGGATTTTTTGCACTGTTGGGAAGCTGTTAAGGCTAGACCCAGGTACGAGCACATTTGGCAAGAAGCATAAATGGTTTATGGAGGCTTGGTTGTATAGTTATTGCAGATTGTACATATTTATTGAAGCATAATACTGGGCAGACTTATTAACGGGATTTGCCCCTCCCTTGAATGTATGGGCATTCATGTGGTTTGATATTGATGTTTATTGTTGTTTTATTTCCACACAGGAGCACTTTGGAAGATTAATTAAACAAGTGTTGAGTTAGGCGTAGTCTACTTATTGAGTATTTGAAAAGAGAAAAATAAGGTAGTGCCGCACCCGTCTATAGAGCGGTTGGGAGACTACCACAGGTATAAGGGCGTGACAGTTGGTATCAGAGCTACATTTTTGTGGCTTTATTATTATTATTATTATTATTATTGAGCAGGGATACCGTTGCAGCGTTGCAGGTGGTATTGAAGCTTGATGGATGAGTTTGTTTCATTGGAAATGAACTTCAAGGAAATTAAAGAGAAGTCGAAGGAAGTGGAAAAGGAGTTTGATGAGGCGAGTCGGACCATTGATACATTGTGCAAGAGGAGGACATCTGGCATGAGAAAAGATGAAATGTTTCGACTTATGAAGAAAGTGAGAATTCTCCGAGCAGAAATGGACAAGGTGGAAGAAGAGCGAAGGATGTTGTAGATGTGATTGAAGTCAAGGAAGAAGCTGATGAACAAGTTGGACCAGGACCAAGCACATTACAAGCATTGATGGTGGACGATTCTCACAAGGATGTTGCAGATGTGGTAGAAGTCGAGGACGAACTTGATGAACGGGTTGGACCAGGGCCAAGCACATCGCAAGCATCGGTGATGGATGATTCTGGGGAGGATGTTGAGGATGCGGATATGATCGAGGAAGAACTCGTGGAACAAGTTGAACCTAGACCAAGCACATTGCAGGCATTGGGGGATGAACCACTTGAAAATTTTGCAGAAGTGAAAATGATCGAGGAGGAACTTTATGAGCAGGCGGTACCAGGATCGGAAGCATTGCAGACATTGATGAGGACAGAGGACACTCGCTTAGAGATTCTTCATGAAGACATGGCTCGTGTTTCAATTGAGCATATGGGAGATGGACCGTATGCAGGGATGGGAAAGAAGATGACTTAGAAGTGACCAAGGGCACTTAACCTGTACACTATACACATGATGGTGACTGGGGTTGAGGCGAGTCTACTCTTGATGGACACATGGGCAACCAAAGTCATGTACATTGACACGAGGGCATGGCAGGACATTATGTGGAGACATTATGCAGGTGCGCTTACTGGGTGCCCACTTATGAGCATCATGGCGGAGTGTCAAGAAGGAATATGTTGAGCATGATCGATTGTTGGTGCTACATGGAGATCTTTTATAGATGGGCTGATGGACGTTGTTCAATTTGAGCAACAAGACATTGGTTGGATGAGTAGCCTATGAGCACATTCATATGACTTGCAGGGTGAGAAGAACTTGTGGTGGCACTCGTGGGCAATACAAGTATGCTTCCCAACGCTTTGGATAGGATGATGCATGGGAGTTCATGATGGAGTTTCATTCATTGGAGGCTTCATACTACAATGATCTTGCAGTATCTGGTTCACTGAGGAACTGAGATCGAGACTGGTCTTGATTTTGATGCACTATGGGATGCATACCTTCGAGCAGGGAAACGCGTTCGGTCGGGTCGGTTCGCGTGAGGGAGCCCAAGGAAACGCGTTCGGGTCAGGTTGTGTGAGGGCGGCCGTATAAAAAATGCTAAGTTGTGACCGCCCGCGTGCCTTGTGCACGTTCGCGCGGCCAGTTTCCGATTTGCTCCCTTGTGCATTCGTTCGGGCGGGTGGGGTCGGGTCGTGCCGTGCGAGGGGGGGCCGTATAAAAAATGCTAAGTTGTGACTGCTCGTGTGCCTTGTGCACGTTCGTGCGACCCGTTTTCCGTTTGCTCCCTTGTGCCTTCATTCGGGCTGGTCGGGTCGTACCGTGTGAGGGCGCCCAAGGAAACGTGTTCGGGTCAGGTCGTGTGAGGGAGGCCGTATAAAAAATGCTAAGTTGTGACCGCCCCTGTGCCTTGTGCATGTTTGTGCGACCCGATTTCCGTTTGCTCCTTTGTGCCCTCGTTAGGGCGGGTCAGGTCGTGCCGTGTGAGGGCACCCAAGGAAACGCGTTCGGGTCGGGTCGTGTGAGGGAGGCCGTATCGAAAATGCTAAGTTGTGACCGCCCGTGTGCCTAGTTGTCACGCCCCTATACCTTCGGTGTCTTTCAACCACGCTATAGACGGGTGCGGCACTACCGTACTTTTTTCTTTTTCCAAATACTCAATTATATAGACTACGCCTTTAGCAACACTTGTTAGTTATTAACCAAAGGTTCTCTCGATATGCAGAAATAAACATAAACATCATTATCAATCCACAAGTATGCTCATACATACAAGGGAGGGGCAATTCCCTGTTAATAATGATAAATATAAAATAATAAGTTCCAATCCAGCAGAAGCCACTTCTGCTCCTTGGCAAGGCAAGTTAGCCTTTTGACCAAGCCCTAAGGCTTTTCAACCATCAAACTAGCCTACAGCAATCATTTACAATCATCAGAATTCACCTTGGGAATATCCTACACAAAACTGCCCAAGTGCTGCCGGGTCACTCAAATCGGCACTACAAATCAGTTTAGACCGTCCCTCGAGCTCCCTGTGTGTCAAATCTGCTTCCCAACTGTACGGTTAGATGCGGCCCGTCAATACGAACTTTTTACAATTTACGGCACTCAATTCCGACTCCGAACGCTCCTGAAATGGCTTCCGCACTGTCGTGCAGTTCGTGCAGAGGCGCCCAGTCTTGGGTCACTCGACTCGCCCAGCTAAACGCGTTCGGGTCGGGTCGGGCGCGTCGGGTGAGGGCGCCCGGCCAAAGGCGTTCGAGTCGGGTCGTTTAGGCGGAGGGTGCCCGTATCAGATTTGCTAAGTTGTGACTGCCCGGGTGCCTTGTGCACGTCCGAGCGACCCGTTTGCCGTTTGCTCCCATGTGCGTCCGTTCGGTCGGGCGGGTCTTGTGGCACTGGGTGAGGGCGTCCGTCCGGGTCGGGTCGTTTGGTCGGAGGGCGCCCGTGTCAGATTTGCTAAGTTGTGACCGCCCGGGTGCCTTGTGCACGTCCGGGCGGCCCGTTTTCCGTTTGGTCCCATGTGCGTCAGTTTGGGTCGGGTCGGGTCGTTCGGTCGTGCCGGGTGAGGGCGTTCGTTCGGGTCGGGTCGTTTGGTCGTGGCGGGTGAGGGCATTCGTTCGGGTCGTTTGGCCCAAGGGCGTCCGTTCGGGTCGGGTCGTTTGGTCGTGCCGGGTGAGGGCGTCCGTTCGGGTTGGGTCGGGTCGTTTGGTCGTACCGGGTGAGGGCGTCCGTTCGGGTCGGGTCGGGTCGTTTGGGCCGAGGGCGTCCATTCGGGTCGGGTCGGGTTGGGTGGGCGTGCCGGGTGAGGGCGTCCATTCAGGTCGGGTAAAGTCAGGTCCGGTCGGGTTGGGTTGGGTGGGCGTGCCGGGTGAGGACGTCCGTTCGGGTCGGGTCGGGTCGGGTTGTTTGGTCGTGCCGGGTGAGGGCGTCCGTTCGGGTCGGGTCGGGTCATTTGGCCCGAGGGCGTCCATTCGGGTGGGCATGCCGGGTGAGGGCGTTCGTTCGGGTCGGGTTGGGTCGGGTCGTTCGGTCGTGCCGTGTGAGGGCGTCCGTTCGGGTGCAGTCGAATCGGGTCGTTTCACGAGGCGTCGTTCGGAGTGGGCGTGCGGGTGAGGCGTCCGTTCGGGTCGAGTCGGTTCGTTGGCACGGGCGCCGTGTCGGATTTGCTAAGTTGTGACCTTTGGGTGCCTTGTGCACGTCCGGGCGACCCGTTTCTTCATTCGCTCCCATGTGCGTCCGTTTGGTCGGAGCGCGCCCACCGGGTGGCGTCCGTTGGTCGGGTTGTTCGGTCATGCCGGGTGAGGGCGTCCGTTCGGGTCGGGTCGGGTCGTTTGGCAGGGCGCCCGTGTCAGATTTTCTAAGTCGTGACCGCCCGGGTGCCTTGTGCATGTCCGGGCGGCACACCTGACAAGCTATTCAGTTACCAACCCACCTTTCACACGAAAATCCAACCCCTCCCCCCACCGAAAGGGGAGGAGGTGAACAATATACCGAGGAGCCGATTTCACGAAGCCAACGAGACCAAAGCCCACCTCTCCAACCCACCAAAAAGGGAGGAGGTGAACAATATGGCGAAGAGCCAACATCGACGGAGCCAACGAGCGAGCAAGGGGCACGAGAGCGACATAGGCGACCGGCCAGTTCTCTCAAGGAGCCACACAGAGCGACCTCGTCCAACTCTGAGAACACAGAGCGAAAGGGTAAATCTTTTCACATATGCCTCCCAGGACAAGCATTGCCAACATTACCGCTCATGCGCTACCGAGTGGGGATGGAGAGAAGACGAGAGTCGACGACCCTACAAATGACCCAAGGCCACTCTTCAGGCACACCCGAACAAGCAACTCAATTTACCAACCCACCTTTCACACGAAAATCCAACCCCTCCCCCCACCGAAAGGGGGAGGAGGTGAACAATATACCGAGGAGCCGATTTCACGAACCCAACGAGACAAAAGCCCACCTCTCCAACCCACCAAAAAGGGAGGAGGTGAAGAATATGGCGAAGAGCCAACATCGACGGAGCCAACGAGCGAGCAAGGGGCACGAGAGCGACATAGGCGACCGGCCAGTTGTCTCAAGGAGCCACACGGAGCGACCTCGTCCAACTCTGAGAACACAGAGCGGAAGGGTAACTCTTTTCACATATGCCTCCCAGGACAAGCATGGCCAACATTACCGCTCATGCGCTACCGAGTGGTGATGGAGAGAAGACGAGAGACAACGACCCTACAAATGACCCAAGGCCACTCTTCAGGCACACCCGAACAAGCAACTCAGTTACAAACCCACCTTTCACACGAAAATCCAACCCCTCCCCCCACCAAAAGGGGAGGAGGTGAACAATATACCGAGGAGCCGATTTCAGGAAGCCAACGAGACAAAAGCCCACCTCTCCAACCCACCAAAAAGGGAGGAGGTGAACAATATAGCGCAAAGCCAACATCGACGGAGCCAACGAGTGAGCAAGGGGCACGAGAGCGACATAGGCGACCGACCAGTTGTCTCAGGGAGCCACACAGAGCGACCTCATCCAAATCTGAGAACACAGAGCAGAAGGGTAACTCTTTTCACATATGCCTCCTAGGAGAAGCATGTCCAACATTACTGCTCATGCGCTACCGAGTGGGGATGGAGAGAAGACGAGAGTCGACGACCCTACAAATAACCCAAGGCCACTCTTCAGGCACACCCGAACAAGAAACTCAGTTACCAACCCACCTTTCACACGAAAATCCAACCCCTCCCCCCACCGAAAGGGGAGGAGGTGAAAAATATACTAAGGAGCCGATTTCACGAAGCCAACGAGACAAAATCCCACCTCTCCAACCCACCAAAAAGGGAGGAGATGAACAATATAGTGAAGAGCCAACATCGGCGGAGCCAACGAGCGAGCAAGGGGCACGAGAGCGACATAGGCGACCGGCCAGTTGTCTCAAGGAGCCACACAGAGCGACCTCATCCAACTCTGAGAACACAGAGGGGAAGGGTAACTCTTTTCACATATGCCTCCCAGGACAAGCATGGCCAACATTACTGCTCATGCGCTACCGAGTGGGGATGGAGAGAAGACGAGAGTCGACGACCCTAAAAATGACCCAAGGCCACTCTTCAGGCACACCCGAACAAGCAACTCAGTTACCAACCCACCTTTCACACGAAAATCCAACCCCTCCCCCCACCAAAAGGGGAGGAGGTGAACAATATACCGAGGAGCCGATTTCACGAAGCCAACGAGACAAAAGCCCACATCTCCAACCCACCAAAAAGGGAGGAGGTGAACAATATAGCGAAGAGCCAACATCGACGAAGCCAACGAGCGAGCAAGGGGCACGAGAGCGACATAGGCGACCGGCCAGTTGTCTCAAGGAGCCACACAGAAAATACAACCCCTCCCCCCACAAGCAAGCAAAAAGGGAGGAGAAGAACAATATAGAGAAGAGCCGACATCGACGGAGCCAACGAGTGACATAGCAAAACGCTAATTTCAACAGAGCAAACGTGCGACCAAGGGGCACGAGAGAGAGTTACCGGAGAGCCGATTTCAACAACGCCAACAGGCGGCCAGTCATCTCAAAGAGCCACACACAATAACCCCATCCAAATGCTAGAAAATAGAGTGGACGGGAGAGATTGTTAAAACATGCCTCCAAGGACAAGCATGGCCAACATTACCACTCATATGCTACCGAGTGGTGATGGAGAGAAGAAAGTCAACGACCCTACAAATGACCCAAGGCCATTCTTCAGGCACAACCGAGCAAAACAACTCAATTACCAACCCACCTTTCACACGAAAAGCAAATCTGATAAGATCACCCTCGGACAAAACAGGGCGACCTGAACGCCCCCGTCCGTGCGCCCTCACCTGGGGCGACACGGAGCGCCCCCCCGAATGGACGCACATGGGAAAAAACGGCAAACGGGCCGCCCGGACATGCACAAGGCACCCGGGCGGTCGCAACTTAGAAAATATGGCACGGGCGCCCTCAGGCCAAACGACCCGACCCGAACGGACGACCTCACCCGGTACGACCACCCGAACGGACGCCCTCACCCGGCACGACCACCCGAATGGACGCCCTCACCCGGCACGACACGGCACGCCCGACCAACCAGACACACATGGGAGCAAACGGCAAACGGGCCGCTCGGACGTGCACAAGGCACCCGGGCGGTCACAACTTAGCAAATCTGACACGGAAACCCTCGGGCCAAACGACCCGACCCGACCCGAATGGACGCCCTCGCCCGGCACGCCCACCCGAACGGTCGCCATCGTGCCGCACAACCAAACGACACGACACGAATGGATGCCCTCACCCGGCACGACCGAACGACCCGACCCAAACGGACAACCTCACCCGGCACGCCCACACGAACGGACGCCCTCACCCGGCGCGACACGGCCCGACCGAACAAACGGACGCACATGGTAGCAAACGACAAACGGGCCGCCTGGACGTGCACAAGGCACCCGGGCGGTCACAACTTAGCAAATCTGACACGGGCGCCCTCGGGCCAAATGACCCGACCCGACCCGAACGGACGCCCTCGCCCGGCACGCCCACCCGAACGGTCGCCATCGTGCCGCACGACCAAACGGCACGACACGAATGGACGCCCTCACCTAGCACGACCGAACAGACAACTTCACCCAGCACGCCGACACGAACGGACGCCCTCACCCGGCGTGACACAGGACGCCTGACCAAAAAAACGCACATGGGAGCAAATGGCAAATGGGCCACCCGGACGTGCACAAGGCACCCGGGCGGTCACAACTTAGAAAATCTGACACGGGCGCCCTCGGGCCAAACGACCCGACCCGACCCGAACAGACGCCCTCGCCCGGCACGCCCACCCGAACGGTCGCCATCGTGCCGCACGACCAAACGACACGACACGAACGGACGCCCTCACCTGACACGACTGAACGACCCGACCCGAACAGACGCCCTCACCTGGCACGACCAAACGACCCGACCTGAACGGATGCACATGGGAGCAAATGGAAAACAGGCCACCCGGACGTGCACAAGGCACCCGAGCGGTCACAACTTAGCAAATCTGACACGGGCGCCCTCGAACCAAACGACCCGACCCGACCCGAACGGATGCACACGCCCGGCACGCCCACCCGAACGGACGCTATCGTGCCGCACGACCAAACAACCCGACACGAACGGACACCCTCACCCGGAACGACCGAACTATCTGACCCGAACGGACGCCCTCACCCGGCACGACTGAACGACCCGACCCGAACGGACGCACATGGGAGCAAACGGCAATCGGGCTGCCCGGAAGTGCACAAGGCACCCGGGCGGTCACAACTTAGAAAATCTGACATGGGCGCCCTCAGGCCAAACGACCCAACCCGACCCGAACGGACGCCCTCGCCCGGCACGCCCATCCGAACGGACGCCATTGTGTCGCATGACAAAACGACCCGACCTGAATGGATGCCCTCAACCGGCACGACCGAACGACCCGACCCGAACGGACGCCCTCACCCGGCACGACCAAACGACCCGACCCGAACGGACGCACATGGGAGCAAACGGAAAACGGGCCGCCCGGACGTGCACAAGGCACCCGAGCGGTCACAACTTAGCAAATCTGACATGGGCGCCCTCGGGCCAAACGACCCGACCCGACCCGAAAGGACGCCCTCGCCAGGCACGCCCACCCGAACGGACGCCATCGTGCCACACGACCAAACGACCCGACCCGAACGGACGCCCTCGCCCGGCACGACCGAACGACCCAACCCGAACGGACACCCTCACCCGGCACGACCGAACGGATGCCCTCACCTGGCACGACCGAATGACTCGACCCGAACAGACGCCCTCACCCGGCATGACCAAACGACCCGACCCGAACGGACGCCCTCGCCCGGCACGACCGAACGACCCGACCAAACGGACGCACATGGGAGCAAACGGCAAACGGGCCGCCCGGACGTGCACAAGGCACCCAGGCAGTCACGACTTAGAAAATCTGACATGGGCACCCTCGGGCCAAACGACCCAACCCGACCCGAACAGACGCCCTCACCCGGAACGACCGAACGACCCGACCCGAACGGACGCCCTCACCCGGCGCGCTCGACCAAACGGACCCACATGGGAGCAAACGGAAAACGGGCCGCTCGGACGTGCACAAGGCACCCGGGCGGTCACAACTTAGCAAATCTGACACGGGCGCCCTCGGGCCAAACGACCCGACCCGACCTGAACGGACGCCCTCACCCGGCACGCCCACCCGAACGGACGCCCTCGAGGCCAGCGGCAGGCGAGCAGGTCGAACGGGACGCCCTCACACGGCACGGCCAGAACGGCCGACCCGACCCAGCCGAGCCCGGACGCCCTCACCGGAACGCCCACCCGAACGGACGCCCTCGGGCCAAACGACCCGGCCGACCCGAACGGACGCCCTCACCCGGCACGACCAAACGACCCGACCCGAACGGACGCCCTCACCCGGCACGACCGAACGACCCGAACGGACGCCCTCACCCGGCACGACCAAATGACCCGACCGAACGGACGCACATGGGAGCAAACGGCAAACGGGCCGCCCGGACGTGCACAAGGCACCCGGGCGGTCACAACTTAGCAAATATGACACGGGCGCCCTCGGGCCAAACGACCCGACCCGACCCGAACGGACGCCCTCACCGGAACGGACGCCCTACGACCAGACGGACGCCCTCACCAGGCACGACCAAACGACCTGACCCGAACGGACGCCCTTGGGCCAAACGACCCGAACGGACACCCTCACCCGCCACGACCAAACGACCCGACCCAAACGGACGCCCTCACTCGGCACGACCGAACGACCCGACCCGACCTGAACAGACGCACATGGGACCAAACGGCAAACGGGCCGCACGGACATGCACAAGGCACCCGGGCGGTCACAACTTAGCAAATCTGACACGGGCGCCCTCCGACCAAATGGCCCGACCCGGACGGACGCCCTCACCAGGTGCCACACGACCCGCCCGACGTTTCTCTTTATTTCATGTGTTTTTCTTACTTTCCTCGTTCCGACCCCCCGTCTTTACGGAGAAAAAAGGGGGAGTTGTAGTGGGATTGATGTTCGTGAAGGACGAAAAGAAGTGCGAGTTTTCAGGGTGGCCACCCTAGTCCTTCTCGGTCATCGTTCTTTACAATTCTACCCTTTTTGAAAGGCACGGGGTTTGGAAAGAAGCTCTTCTTGCTTGTTCGAGCCCCTTCCCTTTGGTGAGTGGGTGTTATGGAGTGCGGTTGTCTTGAGGGGGAAGGGGGCTTGTTGCGACGCATTGTACGTTGGGTTGGCTTTTAGCCATTTCTCGTGGGGGTGCGATATTTTGGTAACACACGGAAACGACTCTCGGGAACGGATATCTCAGCTCTTGTTACGATGAAGAACGTAGCGAAATGCGATACTTAGTGTGAATTGCAGAATCCCGTGAATCATCAAGTTTTTGAACACAATTTGCGCCCGAGGCTTCGGCCGAGGGCACGTTTGTCTGGGCGTCGCATCCCAATCAAACGTGCTCCTTGCAATATGGTAGGGAGCAGCGGAGGTGGTCGTCCGTGCCAAATGCGGTGTGGTTGGCTGAAATGTGGCAGTCGATGTTTAGTGGCGTGCGTCGGCAAGCGGTGATCTTGTCCCCTTGGTTGGGCAATCGGCGTTAGCCGATGCGGGCTCTCTGTGGCATCCCTGGAACTTGCTTTTCTCTCTCTTGTCCTCCCATTGGGTAGGGCGGATTTAGATCCAACTTGCGACCTCAGCTCAGGCGAGAACACCCGCTGAGTTTAAGCATATAATTAAGCGAAGGAAAAGAAACTTACAAGGATTACCCTAGTAGCGGCGAGCGAACCGGGAAGAGCCCAGCATGAAAATCGGGTGGTAGCATCGCCTGAATTGTAGTCTGTAGAAGCATCCTCAGCGGCGGACCTGGGCCAAGTCCCTTGGAAGGGGGCGCCTGAGAGGGTGACAGCCCCGTCGGGCCGGGACCCTGCCGCATCACGAGGCGTTGTCGGCGAGTCGGGTTGTTTGGGAATGCAACCCTAATTGGGTGGTAAATTCCATCCAAGGCTAAATACGGGCGAGAGACCGATAGCGAACAAGTACCGCGAGGGAAAGATGAAAAGGACTTTGAAAAGAGAGTTAAAAAGTGCTTGAAATTTCCGGGAGGGAAGCGGATGGAGGCTGTCGATGCGTCTCGGTCGGATGTGGAACGGCTCAGGCTGGTCCGCCGCTCGACTTGAGGTGCAAACCAACACGGGCTGCTGCATCGTCACAAGCGCGGGTGGAGTACCGCCTGTCGGTTTGCCGGTGCGGTGGTCGAGGGGCGAAGCGCGCGCCCTTGTGGCGGGCCGTGTGCACCTGCGCGCTCGTGGTGTTGGTTGGCGGGCTTTCCATTCGGCCCGTCTTGAAACACGGACCAAGGAGTCTAACATGTGTGCGAGTCGGCGGGTTTGAAAACCTGCGAGGCGCAAGGAAGCTGATGGGCGAGATCCCCTCTTTGCGGGTGCATCGTCGACCGACCTTGAGCTTATGCGAAGGGTTCGAGTGCAAGCACACCTGTTGGGACCCGAAAGATGGTGAACTATGCCTGAGCAGGGCGAAGCCAGAGGAAACTCTTGTGGAGGCTCGTAGCGATACTGACGTGCAAATCGTTCGTCTGACATGGGTATAGGGGCGAAAGACTAATCGAACCATCTAGTAGCTGGTTTCCTCCGAATTTTCCCTCAGGATAGCTGAAGCTCACGCGCGAGTTTTATCGGGTAAAGCAAATGATTAGAGGCATCGGGGGCGTAATGCCCTCAACCTATTCTCAAACTTTAAATAGGTAAGAGGGTGCGGCTGCTCCATTGAGCCGTGCACCGCGATCGTGAAGCATCTCGGTCGGGGAAGCTCGAAGTTCAATTTCAAACGGTCGTTGAGAAGAATCCTTTGCAGACGACTTAAATACGCGACGGGGTATTGTAAGTGGAAGAGTGGCCTTGCTGCCATGATCCACTGAGAGTCAGCCCTTGGTCGCCTCGATTCGGAGCTTCGCTCTTGTCACTTTACTCAAAATTCAGACGACTATCCCCATTGCACCTTTGGTCCTTTTCATTCAAACGTCGTTTCTTTTGTTCGCATCTTCGAAAATGCATTTCTTGCTTGGGGGCGGGAAATTTGGGGTTTCCATGCCACCACTGCGAGAGGGGTCGCCAGTCTACGGAACTTGTGGTCGGTGCCATGGAAACCCCAAATTTCCATGTCGCGGCACGGCGTGTTTCTTTTGTTCGCATCTTCGAAAATGCATTTCTTGCTTGGGGGCGGGAAATTTGGGGTTTCCATGCCGCAGCTGCGAGAGGGGTCGCCAGTCTGCGGAACTTGTGGTCGGTGGCATGGAAACCCCAAATTTCCATGTCGCGGCACGGCGTAAAACCAGCCCAGGCCTGCGGAACTTGGGGTTTCCGCGTCCTCCCGCGCCCCCGAGGGAAACACGCTAGGGAAACCGGGGTTTCCATTTCGCGGCACACGGCGGAGGGCCGCGCCCGAGCCCGGGAAACTTGGGGTTTCCATGTCCCGCCCCCGGACGAAAACCGCGGGTTTCCATGTTTTTACGCCACACTGGAAACTTGGGGTTTCCATGACGATGGAAACCGTCGCCCGAGTCTAGGGAACTGGTGGTGTTTCGAAACCGCGGATCCAAGCCTCTGGGAACTCCGGGTTTTTTTTTTTTTTTTCCATGTGGCGGCGCATACAAACCCGCTTCCATTTCGCCACACGACGGACAGCCGCCCCAATTTGGAGAAACTCGGGGTTTCCATTTCGTGGCACGGCGTAAAATTTCCCCAAGTCTGGGAAACCTGGGGTTCCCATGTCCCGCCGCGATGGAAACCGCAACCCCCAGCACGGGGTACTTGGGGGGTCCATGCCGCAGCGTGACAGAAACCGCCGCCCAAGTATGGGGAACTTCGAGTTTCCATGTCACGGCGCGGCGGAAACCGCCACCAGGGTCCCGCGGAGCTCGGGGGTTCCCATTTTTTGCGGCACGACGGATACCACCCAATTCCGGGAAACTCGGGGATTTCCACGTCCCGCCACGACAGAAACCGTGGCCTCGGTGCGGGAGCTCGGGTTTCCATGTCGCGGCACGACGGAGAACCGCCCAAGCCTGCGGAACTTTGGGGCTTCTGTTTCGTGGCACGAGGGAAACCGCCTAGTTATGGGAACCTTGCGGTTTCCATCTCCCGCCCCGACGAAAACCGCGCCCCTGGTCAGGGGAACTTGGGTTTCCATGTCGCGGCACGACCGTAATCGCCCAAGTTTACGGAACTCGTGGTTTTCGTCGCGCGGCACGGCGAAGAACCGCCCAAGCCTGGCGAACTTGGGGCTCCCATTTCGCGGCGCGACGGAAACCGCTCCCCTGGTCCGTCTCCGGAACTTGGGTTTTCCACGCCTCGTCGCGGCGGAAGCCGTCCAAATGCGGGGAAGGTTGGGTTTTGCAAGGCCCCAAGACTTCATGAGGCGCGTTCGTGGTAACGGGCGCGCCCGTCGGGCGTTCGGGCGCCGTGCGACGTTGCGGGCGAGCCGCCGCACAGTAACCGCACGGGGCGCGGGTGTGTGGCGGCGAGCGGCACGGGCGCGTCGCACATAGCCGGCGGTGGCATTGGAAAAAGCGACGTTACAGGCGAAACGTCACAGCGTAGCCGGAGTCTTAGAACCGACGCACGAGTTGAGCGGCCGACGCTACACGAGTGGGCGGACAGCTGAACGATGGGGGTCGTCTCGGGTCGACCGAGTGACCCACGACACGCACATGATGCGCGTATTAATACGTCGTGCGGATGACGGAGAAGTCATCCAACCAACGATCAAGCAAGCATCTGAGTGCGAGCGCATTGGAGCACCACGAGCTAAGCCAACAGCTCGTTGGTGAAGGAAACACGGCGGCGGTGAACGCGGGGCGAGCGCGGGTCGAGCCAGGTTGTTGACGTGCAGGGCGTGCGGAATTCCTCCGCAGGGCATCCGCACCGCAGGACGGCTCGAGTCGGGCAGCGCGCGGGTCGAGTCGTGCGACATACGTGCAGGGCGTGCGGAACTTCTCCGCAGGGCGTCCGCACGATCCGAGCTTCAGTTCAGAGGTCGTTCTGAAGGCATCGTGAGTCGGAATTGAGTGCCGAAAGTTGAAGCAGGTGCGTTTTGATGGGACGGAGCTAACCACATAGATGGGGGAGCGGATTGGACGGACGGAGAGCTCGCGGGGAGGTCTGAAACCATTTGCAGTGCCGACCCGAGTGACACGGCAGCACTTG
The DNA here is from genome assembly GCA_034641835.2 of Pinus albicaulis. Taxonomy (NCBI): domain Eukaryota; kingdom Viridiplantae; phylum Streptophyta; class Pinopsida; order Pinales; family Pinaceae; genus Pinus; species Pinus albicaulis. Next base: position 137,640 of record JAXQQM020092024.1, on the reverse strand, counting down.
GGCAGTTTTATGCAGGATATTCCCGAGGTGAATTCTAGTGCTGTAAACGATTGTTGTGGGCTAGTTAATGATTTTCAAGCATTGTAAGCTTGGAAAAAAAGTGACTTGCCTTGCCAAAGAGCAAAGGGGGTCTTTTGCTGGATTGGAACTTATACTCTATTTCGTATTTATGAAACATATTATCGAGCAGACCCATTATTAACTGGGAGTTGCCCCTCCCTTGTATGTATGGGCGTACACTGTGGATGTGATGATGATGTTCATGTTTTCCGCACATTGAAAGAACATTTGATTAACTAATTTAACAAGTGTTGCTAAAGGCGTAGTCTACATACTTGAGTATTACGAAAAGGAGAAGTATGGTAGTGCCGCACCCCGTCCATAGCACGGTTGAAAGGTCACCGAAGGTCTAGGGGCGTGACAGGTTTCCTCGCCCCGCCGTGACGACAGTCGCCCAACTGTGCGAAATGTAAGGTTTCCATGTCCCTGCTCAATGGACACCGTCCAATTATACGCCCGCCGCGACGGAAACCGCCCCTGTAAGACCCACGAGCTGAGGACGACGACGGAAGGCATTGGAAGCGTTCGGTGGACATGCGACGAACGATGAAAACCATGACGGAAGGTTAGACGGGCGCGCCGACGGACGAAAACATCGTTCGTCTACTATGCAACGTTATCATGGTGACTGTGCGACGTTTAGGAGCGACGTGCATAAAAGCGTCCAAAAATGGCCGTGTGTTGGCTTGGAGGTTTTATAGGCCGGCCGTGGTGGCAAGCCGACGTTAAGGAGGAAATGCCACGTCGTAACCAAGGCTTTATGGGCGTTTACTGGGTCGGCCTTATATGGGTCAAGCCCCACCCACGGAAGCAATGTGTGGGCAAAGGCACATACGAAAGGAGGACGTGCGATGGACGATAAAGGAAAGAAAGAAGGACATCAACATCTTGCTGATTCCACCATTGGAAAGCTAATGCTCGAGCCAGAGCGAAGGTCGAGGGTGGAGGGCGAAGCCGCAGCAGGGAAACGGAGTCTAGGTCGAGTCGGGTAAAAACCCGTTCGGCGTTCACCCGCAGGTCGAGTCGGGTTCCTTCCGCAGGGCGCGTGCGGTGCAGTGTTTAGTGCATGGTCGAGTCGGGTTCCTTCCGCAGGGCGCGTGCGGTGCAGTGTTTAGTGCATGGTCGAGTCGGGTTCCTTCCGCAGGGCGCGTGCGGTGCAGTGTTTAGTGCATGGTCGAGTCGGGTTCCTTCCGCAGGACGCGTGGAGAACAGTGTTCAGGGCGGGCGCGTTCAGGTCGAGTCGGGTTCGTGCAGCGCGCCCGCGTTCCGGACGCGCGGAACAGTGTTTGAAGGCGCGGAGTTCGTTCAGCAGGGTCGGGTCGGGTCGAACGCGTTCAGGAAACGCGTGCAGACCGTGACCCCGGTGACCCGCGTGCGGAAACGCGTTCGGGGTGCCGAGGGCGTCTGTGACCCGAGTGACCCACTCGAACCAGAATTCGCGCAGACTTCAGAAACATGTTCTGAAAGGGAATTTTGGGGTTCCTTTGGATTTTTTGCACTGTTGGGAAGCTGTTAAGGCTAGACCCAGGTACAAGCACATTTGGCGAGAAGCATAAATGGTTTATGGAGGCTTGGCTGTATAGTTATTGCAGATTGTACATATTTATTGAAGCATAATACTGGGCAGACTTATTAACGGGATTTGCCCCTCCCTTGAATGTATGGGCGTTCATGTGGTTTGATATTGATGTTTATTGCTGTTTTATTTCCGCACGGGAGCACTTTGGAAGATTAATTAAACAAGTGTTGAGTTAGGCGTAGTCTACTTATTGAGTATTTGAAAAGAGAAAAATAAGGTAGTGCCGCACCCGTCTATAGAGCGGTTGGGAGACTACCACAGGTATAAGGGCGTGACAGTTGGTATCGGAGCTACATTTTTGTGGCTTTATTATTATTATTATTATTATTATTGAGCAGGGATACCGTTGCAGCGTTGCAGGTGGTATTGAAGCTTGATGGATGAGTTTGTTTCATTGGAAATGAACTTCAAAGAAATTAAAAAGAAGTCGAAGGAAGTGGAAAAGGAGTTTGATGAGGCGAGTCGGACCATTGATACATTGTGCAAGAGGAGGACATATGGCATGAGAAAAGATGAAATGTTTCGACTTATGAAGAAAGTGAGAATTCTCCGAGCAGAAATGGACAAGGTGGAAGAAGAGCGAAAGAAGTTAATTGATAAGCTTCTCAAGCTTAGAGACCTTGGAAAGATGAAGCATGGTGGCATGAAGCCCACTGTGGCCGAACCAAAGGATGTTGTAGATGTGATTGAAGTCAAGGAAGAAGCTGATGAACAAGTTGGACCAGGACCAAGCACATTACAAGCATTGATGGTGGACGATTCTCACAAGGATGTTGCTGATGTGGTAGAAGTCGAGGACGAACTTGATGAACAGGTTGGACCAGGGCCAAGCACATCGCAAGCATCGGTGATGGATGATTCTGGGGAGGATGTTGAGGATGCGGATATGATCGAGGAAGAACTCGTGGAACAAGTTGAACCTGGACCAAGCACATTGCGGGCATTGGGGGATGAACCACATGAAAATTTTGCAGAAGTGACAATGATCGAGGAGGAACTTTATGAGCAGGCGGTACCAGGATCGGAAGCATTGCAGACATTGATGAGGACGGAGGACACTCGCTTAGAGATTCTTCATGAAGACATGGCTCGTGTTTCAATTGAGCATCTGGGAGATGGACCGTATGCAGGGATGGGAAAGAAGATGACTTCTTTTCCAATACCATGGAGGACCTTTCCTCGGATGACTATGATGGAACCTTGTACATTGGAGAAGCAAGGGGATCATTTCTTGTTGTAGGCCTTGATAGGGAAATTTGTGACCTCGCTCTAGTAGGTTCAAATTCCCGTGACAAGGGTGGAACTTGATGATCTCTGTGATAGATACGGGTCATGCTTAGCCACATGGAAACTGGCTAGGTGCCCGGCATGACTCATGGACTGCCTTGGTGGTAGGGCACATTGTCTGGGTAGACTTCTTCATGGCTTACAACCAAGAAGGAACTCCTGGTGCACCTTTAGCGGGGGAGAAGCCTTGGAGGAAGTACCCATGATGATGATGGTAGAAGTGACCGAGGGCACTTAGCCTGTACACTATACACATGATGGTGACTGGGGTTGAGGCGAGTCTACTCTTGATGGACACATGGGAAACCAAAGTCATGTACATTGAAACGAGGGCATGGCAGGACATTATGTGGAGACATTATGCAGGTGCACTTACTGGGTGCCCACTTATGAGCATCATGGAGGAGTGTCAAGAAGGAATATGCTGAGCATGATCGATTGTTGGTGCTACATGGAGATCTTTTATAGATGGGCCGATGGACGTTGTTCACTTTGAGCAACAAGACATTGGTTGGATGAGCAGCCTACGAGCACATTCATATGACTTGCAGGGTGAGAACAACTTGTGGTGGCACTCCCGGGCAATACAAGTATGCTTGCCAACGCTTTGGATAGGATGATGCGTGGGAGTTCATGGTGGAGTTTCATTCATTGGAGGCTTCATACTACAATGATCTTGCAGTATCTGGTTCACTGAGGAACTGAGATCGAGACTGGTCTTGATTTTGATGCACTATGGGATGCATACCTTCGAGGAGGGAAACGCGTTCGGTCGGGTCGGGTCGCGTGAGGGCGCCCAAGGAAACGCGTTCGGGTCGGGTCGTGTGAGGGCGGCCGTATAAAAAATGCTAAGTTGTGACCGCCCGCGTGCCTTGTGCACGTTCGCGCGGCCAGTTTCCGATTTGCTCCCTTGTGCCTTCGTTCGGGCGGGGCGGGTCGGGTCGTGCCGTGCGAGGGGGGGCCGTATAAAAAATGCTAAGTCGTGACTGCTCGTGTGCCTTGTGCACGTTCGTGCGACCCGTTTTCCGTTTGCTCCCTTGTGCCTTCGTTCGGGCGGGTCGGGTCGTGCCGTGTGAGGGCGCCCAAGGAAACGTGTTCGGGTCGGGTCGTGTGAAGGAGACCGTATAAAAAATGCTAAGTTGTGACCGCCCCTGTGCCTTGTGCACGTTCGTGCGACCCGATTGCCGTTTGCTCCTTTGTGCCCTCGTTAGGGCGGGTCAGGTCGTGCCGTGTGAGGGCGCCCAAGGAAACGCGTTCGGGTCGGGTCGTGTGAGGGAGGCCGTATCGAAAATGCTAAGTTGTGACCGCCCGTGTGCCTAGTTGTCACGCCCCTGTACCTTCGGTGTCTTTCAACCACGCTATAGACGGGTGCGGCACTACCGTACTTTTTTCTTTTTCCAAATACTCAAGTATATAGACTACGCCTTTAGCAACACTTGTTAGTTATTAACCAAAGGTTCTCTCTATATGCGGAAATAAACATAAACATCATTATCAATCCACAATTATGCTCATACATACAAGGGAGGGGCAATTCCCTGTTAATAATGATAAATATGAAATAATAAGTTCCAATCCAGCAGAAGCCACTTCTGCTCCTTGGCAAGGCAAGTTAGCCTTTTGACCAAGCCCTAAGGCTTGTCAACCATCAAACTAGCCTACAGCAATCATTTACAATCATCAGAATTCACCTTGGGAATATCCTGCACAAAACTGCCCAAGTGCCGCCGGGTCACTCAAATCGGCACTACAAATCAGTTTAGACCGTCCCTCGAGCTCCCTGTGTGTCCAATCCGCTTCCCAACTGTACGGTTAGATGCGGCCCGTCAATACGCACATTCTGCAATTTACGGCACTCAATTCCGACTCCGGACGCTCCCGGAATGGCTTCCGCACTGTAGTGCAGTTCGTGCAGAGGCGCCCAGTCTTGGGTCACCCGACTCACCCAGCCAAACGCGTTCGGGTCGGGTCGGGCGCGTCGGGTGAGGGCGCCCGGCCAAAGGCGTTCGGGTCGAGTCGTTTGGGCCGAGGGCGCCCGTATCAGATTTGCTAAGTTGTGACCGCCCGGGTGCCTTGTGCACGTCCGAGCGACCCGTTGGCCGTTTGCTCCCATGTGCGTCCGTTCGGTCGGGCGGGTCGTGTGGCACCGGGTGAGGGCGTCCGTCCGGGTCGGGCCGTTTGGTCGGAGGGCGCCCGTGTCAGATTTGCTAAGTTGTGACCGCCCGGGTGCCTTGTGCACGTCCGTGCGGCCGTTTGCCGTTTGGTCCCATGTGCGTCCGTTCGGGTCAGGTCGGGTCGTTCGGTCGTGCCGGGTGAGGGCGTCCGTTCGGGTCGGGTCGTTCGGTCGTGCCGGGCGAGGGCGTCCGTTCGGGTCGGGTCGTTCGATCGTGCCGGGTGAGGGCGTCCGTTCGGGTGAGGGCGTCCGTTCGGGTCGGGTCGTTCGGTCGTGCCGGGCGAGGGCGTCCGTTCGGGTGGGCGTGCCGGGCGAGGGCGTCCGTTCGGGTCGGTTCGGGTCGGGTGGGCGTGCTGGGTGAGGGCGTCCGTTCGGGTCGGGTCGGGTCGGGTGGGCGTGCCGGGTGAGGGGCGTCCGGTCGGTTCGGGTCGGGTCGGGTCGGGGTGGAGCGTCATCGGGTGAGGGCGTCCGTTCGGGTCGGGTCGGGTCGGGTCGGGGGGGCGTGCCGGGTGAGGGCGTCCGTTCGGGTCGGGTCGGGTCGGGTCGGGTGGGCGTGCCGGGTGAGGGCGTCCGTTCGGGTCGGGTCGGGTCGGGTCGGGTCGGGTGGGCGTGCCGGGTGAGGGCGTCCGTTCGGGTCGGGTCGGGTCGGGTGGGCGTGCCGGGTGAGGGCGTCGGGTCGGGTCGGGTCGTTCGGCCCGAGGGCGCCCGTGTCAGATTTGCTAAGTTGTGACCGCCCGGGTGCCTTGTGCACGTCCGGGCGGGCCGTTTGCCGTTTGCTCCCATGTGCGTTCGTTTGGTCGGGCGTGCCGTGTCGAAGCGTCCCAGGTTCGGGTCGGGTCGTTCGATGACCAGGTAGGTGCGTCCGTTGGGTGGTCCGAGGCGTTGCTTGAAAGGCGCACGTGTCAGTTACACTAAGTCGTGACCGCCGGGTGCCTTGTGCACGTCGCGGGCGGCCCGGTACCCGTTTGCTCCCATGTGCGTCGTTTGGTCGGAGTCGTTCGGTCGTGCGCGTGCGGCGTCCGTTCGGGTCGGGTCGTTCGGTCGTGCCGGGCGAGGGCGTCCGTTCGGGTCGGGTCGTTCGGTCGTGCCGGGTGAGGGCGTCCGTTCGGGTGAGGGCGTCCGTTCGGGTCGGGTCGTTCGGTCGTGCCGGGCGAGGGCGTCCGTTCGGGTGGGCGTGCCGGGCGAGGGCGTCCGTTCGGGTCGGGTCGGGTCGTTCGGCCCGAGGGCGCCCGTGTCAAATTTGCTAAGTTGTGACCGCCCGGGTGCCTTGTGCACGTCCGGGCGGCCCGTTTGCCGTTTGCTCCCATGTGCGTCCGTTTGGTCGGGTCGTTCGGTCGTGCCGGGCGAGGGCGTGCGTTCGGGTCGGGTCGTTCGGTCGTGCCGGGCGAGGGCGTCCGTTCGGGTCGTGTCGTTCGGTCGTGCCGGGTGAGGGCGTCCGTTCGGGTGAGGGCGTGTCGTGTCGCGCCCGTTCGGGTCGGGTCGGGGTCGTTTGGCCCGAGGCGCACCTGTCGGTTGCTGGACGCGGCCGCCGGTGCCTTGTGCACGTCGGGCGGTCGTTCGTTTGCTCCAATGTGCGTCCGTTCGGTCCGTTCGGGTGAGGGCGTCCGTTCGGGTCGGGTCGTTCGGTCGTGCCGGGCGAGGGCGTCCGTTCGGGTGGGCGTGCCGGGCGAGGGGGTCCGTTCGGGTCGGGTCGGGTCGTTTGGCCCGAGGGCGCCCGTGTCAGATTTGCTAAGTTGTGACCGCCCGGGTGCCTTGTGCACGTCCGGGCGGCCCGTTTGCCGTTTGCTCCAATGTGCGTCCGTTCGGTCGTGCCGGGTGAGGGCGTCCGTTCGTGTCGTGTCGTTTGGTCGTGCGGCACGATGGCGACCGTTCGGATGGGCGTGCCGGGCGAGGGCGTCCGTTCGGGTCGGGTCGGGTCGTTTGGCCCGAGGGCGCCCGTGTCAGATTTGCTAAGTTGTGACCGCCCGGGTGCCTTGTGCACGTCCGGGCGGCCCGTTTGCCGTTTGCTCCAATGTGCGTCCGTTCGTGTCGTGTCGTTTGGTCGTGCGGCACGATGGCGACCGTTCGGGTGGGCGTGCCGGGCGAGGGCGTCCGTTCGTGTCGTGTCGGGTGGTCGTGCGGCACGATGGCGACCGTTCGGGTGGGCGTGCGGCCGAGCGTCCCGTTCGGGTACGGTCGGGTCGTTCGGGCCGAGGGGCGCCGTGTCGGTTGCTAAGTTGTGACCGCCGTAGTGCCTTGTGTGCACGGCCGGGCGGGCCGTTTGCCGTTTGCTCCCATGTGCGTTCGTTTGGTCGGCGGGTGCCGTGTCCCCGCGCGGGAGGTGAGGGCATCCCAAGACCCCACGGTGTGAACTGTGGGGTGAGGGCGGCCGTTCGTGTCGTGTCGTTTGGTCGTGCGGCACGATGGCGACCGTTCGGGTGGGCGTGCCGGGCGAGGGCGTCCGTTCGGGTCGGGTCGGGTCGTTTGGCCCGAGGGCGCCCGTGTCAGATTTGCTAAGTTGTGACCGCCCGGGTGCCTTGTGCACGTCAGGGCGGCCCGTTTGCCGTTTGCTCCCATGTGCGACCGTTTGGGTGGGCGCGTCGTGTCGCGCCGGGCGAGTTTGTCCGTTCGTGTGGGCGTGCCGTGTGAGGGCGTCCGTTCGTGTCGTGTCGTTTGGTCGTGCGGCACGATGGCGACCGTTCGAGTGGGCGTGCCGGGCGAGGGCGCCCGTTCGGGTCGGGTCCGGTCGAACGTGTCGGATTTGCTAAGTTGTGACCGCCGCTCCCTTGTGCCGTCGGGCGGGCGGTTCGTTTGCTCCCATGTGCGACCGTTTGGGTGGGCGCGTCGTGTCGTCTTAGGGTGAGGGCGTCCGTTCGTGTGGTGGTCTTCGGGCGAGGGCGTCCGTTCGGGTCGGGTCGGGTCGTTAGGCCCGAGGGCGCCCGTGTCAGATTTGCTAAGTTGTGACCGCCCGGGTGCCTTGTGCACGTCCGGGCGGCCCGTTTGCCGTTTGCTCCCATGTGCGGCCGTTTGGGTGGGCGTGTCGTGTCGTGCCGGGTGAGGGCGTCCGTTCGGGTCGGGTGGTTTGGCCCGAGGGCGCCCGTGTCAGATTTGCTAAGTTGTGACCGCCCGGGTGCCTTGTGCACGTCCGGGCGGCCCGTTTGCCGTTTGCTCCCATGTGCGTCCGTTGGGGTGGGCGGGCCGTGTCGTGCCGGGTGAGGGCGTCCGTTCGGGTGGGGGCGCCGTGTCGTGCCGGGTGAGGGCGTCCGTTCGGGCGGGCGTGCCAGGTGAGGTCGTCCGTTCGGGTCGGGTCGTTTGGCCCGACGGCGCCCGTGTCAGATTTGCTAAGTTGTGACCGCCCGGGTGCCTTGTGCACGTCCGGGCGGCCCGTTTGCCGTTTGCTCCCATGTGCGTCCTTACGGGTGGGCGTGTCGTGTCGTGCCGGGTGAGGGCGTTCGTTCGGGTCGGGTCGTTTGGGCCGAAGGCGCCCGTGTCAGATTTGCTAAGTTGTGACCGCCCGGGTGCCTTGTGCACGTCCGGGCGGTTCGTTTGCCGTTTGCTCCCATGAGCGTCCGTTCGGGTCGGGCGTGTCGTGTCGCGCCGGGTGATGGCGTTCGTTCGGGTGGGCGTGCCGGGTGAGGGCGTCCGTTCGGGTCGGGTCGTTTGTCCCGAGGGCGCCCGTGTCAGATTTGCCAAGTTGTGACTGCCCGGGTGCCTTGTGCACGTCCGGGCGGCCCGTTTGCCGTTTGCTCCCATGTGCGTCCGTTCGGGTGGGCGCGGCGTGTCGCCCCGGGTGAGGGCGTTCATTCGGGTCGGGTCGTTTGGGCGTGCCGGGTGAGGGCGCCCGTTCGGGTCGGGTCGTTTGGCCCGATGGCGCCGGTGCCATATTTGCTAAGTTGCGACCGCCCGGGTGCCTTGTGCACGTCCGGGCGGCCCGTTTGCCGTTTGCTCCCATGTGCGTCCGATCGGGGGGGCGCTCCGTGTCGCCCCGGGTGAGGGCGCACGGACGGGGGCGTTCGGGTCGCCTTGTTTTGTCCGAGGGTGCGCTTATCAGATTTTGCTTTTCGTGTGAAAGGTGGGTTGGTAATTGAGTTGTTTTGCTCGGTTGTGCCTGAAGAATGGCCTTGGGTCATTTGTAGGGTCGTCGACTTTCTTCTCTCCATCACCACTCGGTAGCATATGAGGGGTAATGTTGGCCATGCTTGTCCTTGGAGGCATGTTTGAACGATCTCCCGTCCACTCTGTTTTCTAGCATTTGGATGGGGTTGTTGTGTGTGGCTCTTTGAGATGACTGGCTGCCTGTTGGCGTTGTTGAAATCGGCGCTTCGGTAACTCTCTCTCGTGCCCCTTGGTCGCACGTTTGCTCTGTTGAAATCAGCGTTTTGATATGTCGCTCGTTGGCTTTGTCGATGTCGGCTCTTCTCTATATTGTTCTTCTCCTCCCGTTTTGCTTGCTTGTGGGGGGGGGGGTTGGATTTTCGTGTGAAAGGTGGGTTGGTAACTGAGTTGTTTGTTCGGGTGTGCCTGAAGAGTGGCCTTGGGTCATTTGTAGGGTCGTCGACTCTCATCTTCTCTCCATCCCCACTCGGTAGCGCATGAGCGGTAATGTTGGCCATGCTTGTCCTGGGAGGCATATGTGAAAAGAGTTACCCTTTCGCTCTGTGTTCTCAGAGGTGGATGAGGTCGCTCTGTGTGGCTCCTTGAGACAACTGGTCGGTCGCATATGTTGCTCTCGTGCCCCTTGCTCGCTCGTTGGCTCCGTCGATGTCGGCTCTTCGCCATATTGTTCACCTCCTCCCTTTTTGGTGGGTGGAAGAGGTGGGCTTTTGTCTCGTTGGCTTCGTGAAATCGGCTCCTCGGTATATTGTTCACCTCCTCCCCTTTCGGTGGGAGGAGGGGTTGGATTTTCGTGTGAAAGGTGGGTTGGTAACTGAGTTGCTTGTTCGGGTGTGCCTGAAGAGTGGCCTTGGGTCATTTGTAGGGTCGTCGACTCTCGTCTTCTCTCCATCCCCACTCGGTAGCGCATGAGCGGTAATGTTGGCCATGCTTGTCCTGAGAGGCATATGTGAAAAGAGTTACCCTTTCGCTCTGTGTTCTCAGAGGTGGATGAGGTCGCTCTGTGTGGCTCCTTGAGACAACTGGTCAGTCGCATATGTTGCTCTCGTGCCCCTTGCTCGCTCGTTGGCTCCGTCGATGTCGGCTCTTCGCCATATTGTTCACCTCCTCCCTTTTTGGTGGGTGGAAGAGGTGGGCTTTTGTCTCGTTGGCTTCGTGAAATCGGCTCCTCGGTATATTGTTCACCTCCTCCCCTTTCGGTGGGGGGAGGGGTTGGATTTTCGTGTGAAAGGTGGGTTGGTAACTGAGTTGCTTGTTCGGGTGTGCCTGAAGAGTAGCCTTGGGTCATTTGTAGGGTCGTCGACTCTCGTCTTCTCTCCATCCCCACTCGGTAGCGCATGAGCGGTAATGTTGGCCATGCTTGTCCTGGGAGGCATATGTGAAAAGAGTTACCCTTCGCTCTGTGTTCTCAGAGTTGGACGAGGTCGCTCTGTGTGGCTCCTTGAGACAACTGGCCGGTCGCCTATGTCGCTCTCGTGCCCCTTGCTCGCTCGTTGGCTCCGTCGATGTTGGCTCTTCGCCATATTGTTCACCTTTTCCCTTTTTGGTGGGTTGGAGAGGTGGGCTTTTGTCTCGTTGGCTTCGTAAAATCGGCTCCTCGGTATATTGTTCACCTCCTCCCCTTTCGGTGGGGGGAGGGGTTGGATTTTCGTGTGAAAGGTGGGTTGGTAACTGAGTTGCTTGTTCGGTTGTGCCTGAAGAGTGGCCTTGGGTCATTTGTAGGGTCGTCGACTCTCGTCTTCTCTCCATCCCCACTCGGTAGCGCATGAGCGGTAATGTTGGCCATGCTTGTCCTGGGAGGCATATGTGAAAGAGTTACCCTTCCGCTCTGTGTTCTCAGAGGTGGACGAGGTCGCTCTGTGTGGCTCCTTGAGACAACTGGCCGGTCGCCTATGTCGCTCTCGTGCCCCTTGCTTGCTCGTTGGCTCTGTCGATGTTGGCTCTTCGCCATATTCTTCACCTCCTCCCTTTTGGTGGGTTGGAGAGGTGGGCTTTTGTCTCGTTGGCTTCGTGAAATCGGCTCCTCGGTATATTGTTCACCTCCTCCCCTTTCGGTGGGGGGAGGGGTTGGATTTTCGTGTGAAAGGTGGGTTGGTAACTGAGTTGCTTGCTCGGGTGTGCCTGAAGAGTGGCCTTGGGTCATTTGTAGGGTCGTCGACTCTCGTCTTCTCTCCATCCCCACTCGGTAGCGCATGAGCGGTAATGTTGGCCATGCTTGTCCTGGGAGGCATATGTGAAAAGGTTACCCTTCCGCTCTGTGTTCTCAGAGTTGGACGAGGTCGCTTTGTGTGGCTCCTTGAGACAACTTGCCGGTCGCCTATGTCGCTCTCGTGCCCCTTGCTTGCTCGTTGGCTCCGTCGATGTTGGCTCTTCGCCATATTGTTCACCTCCTCCCTTTTTGGTGGGTTGGAGAGGTGGGCTTTTGTCTCGTTGGCTTCGTGAAATCGGCTCCTCGCTATATTGTTCACCTCCTCCCCCTTTCGGTGGGGGGAGGGGTTGGATTTTCGTGTGAAAGGTGGGTTGGTAATTGAGTAGCTTGTCGGGTGTGCATGAAGAGTGGCCTTGGGTCATTTGTAGGGTGGTCGACATTCGCATTCTCTCCATCCCCACTCGGTAGCACATGAGCGGTAATGTTGGCCATGCTCATCCTTCGAGGCATATGTGAACAATTCCCCCTTCGCTCCGTGTTCTCGGAATTGGATGGGTTTTTGTGTGTGGCTCCTTGAGACGGCTGTCCTCTTCATTGTTTGGCTCTTCACGGTGCCGGTTTCTTGTGCTTGTACTCTTTCTATGTCAGCACTGTGGGTTGAGATGCATACGTTTAAGAGGAATGTGGAGGGGTTTTCGCTGTAAGCTTCCCCTCTTGCTTGCTTTTCCATTGGGCGATGTGAGGAGCGGGGTTCTCCTTGTTGTAAAATTAAGGTCTGGAATTCCTTTCAGAGTGCACGTTGTTTGTCCCTGCGTTGGCTTTGGGGTCTTGATAGATGTGGTGGCCCATTTGTTTGCTCGAGTGGTCGGCTTTTTCCTTGCATCTTGCGTGCATCGTAGGATTATGCGGCTTGGAATGTTGAGACACAAGGTGATGGGCATTTCTTGTTTGGTTGATCGCTCATGCGATTGTGGTCCAACAGGGATGAGGCTTGCTACGTTGATGGCGGGGGCTATATCTGGAAGGAGGACTTGAAGGTGGAACGCTTCGACCTCCCTCCTCTGTGTGGAGGTGGCTGCAGGTGAGAAGTTTTCATTGTCCGGTTGGTAAGTCGGTGGGGCAATCTCCCAGGTTGCTTGTATGCAGGGTGTGTGGGGTGCGAGGTTGCCTGATCCCTCCTCTTGTTTGGATATGTTCATGCCTTTTGTAGCGAGCCTCTTGATATGCATTCATTTTATTTCCTCTGCCTTCGCATCGAGGTTGCCCCAGGCGATCAAGCGATCGAGGTCCACCGTTGCTG
>JAXQQM020092024.1:102500-115000 GCA_034641835.2 Pinus albicaulis | reverse complement strand
CCAAGTATGGGGAACTTCGAGTTTCCATGTCACGGCGCGACGGAAACCGCCACCAGGGTCCCGCGGAGCTTGGGGGTTCCCATTTTTTGCGGCATGACGGATACCACCCAATTCCGGGAAACTCGGGGATTTCCACGTCCCGCCACGACAGAAACCGTGGCCTCGGTGCGGGGAGCTCGGGTTTCCATGTCGCGGCACGACGGAGAACCGCCCAAGCTTGCGGAACTTTGGGGCTTCTGTTTCGTGGCACGAGGGAAACCGCCTAGTTCTGGGAACCTTGCGGTTTCCATCTCCCGCCCCGACGAAAACCGCGCCCCTGGTCGGGGGAACTTGGGTTTCCATGTCGCGGCACGACCGTAATCGCCCAAGTTTACGGAACTCGTGGTTTCCGTCGCGCGGCACGGCGAAGAACCGCCCAAGCCTGGCGAACTTGGGGCTCCCATTTCGCGGCGCGGCGGAAACCGCTCCCCTGGTCCGTCTCCGGAACTTGGGGTTTCCACGCCTCGTCGCGGCGGAAGCCGTCCAAATGCGGGGAAGGTTGGGTTTTGCAAGGCCCCAAGACTTCATGAGGCGCGTTCGTGGTAACGGGCGCGCCCGTCGGGCGTTCGGGCGCCGTGCGACGTTACGGGCGAGCCGCCGCACGGTAACCGCACGGGGCGCGGGTGTGTGGCGGCGAGCGGCACGGGCGCGTCGCACATAGCCGGCGGTGGCATTGGAAAAAGCGACGTTACAGGCGAAACGTCACAACGTAGCCGGAGTCATAGAACCGACGCACGAGTTGAGCGGCCGACGCTACACGAGTGGGCGGACAGCTGAACGATGGGGGTCGTCTCGGGTCGACCGAGTGACCCACGACACGCACATGATACGCGTATTAATACGTCGTGCGGATGACGGAGAAGTCATCCAACCAACGATCAAGCAAGCATCTGAGTGCGAGCGCATTGGAGCACCACGAGCTTAAGCCAACAGCTCGTTGGTGAAGGAAACACGGCGGCGGTGAACGCAGGGCGAGCGCGGGTCGAGCCAGGTTGTTGACGTGCAGGGCGTGCGGAATACCTCCGCAGGGCATCCGCACCGCAGGACGGGTCGAGTCGGGCAGCGCGCGGGTCGAGTCGTGCGACATACGTGCAGGGCGTGCGGAACTTCTCCGCAGGGCGTTCGCACGATCCGAGCTTCAGTTCAGAGGTCGTTCTGAAGGCATCGTGAGTCGGAATTGAGTGCCGAAAGTTGAAGCAGGTGCGTTTTGATGGGACGGAGCTAACCACATAGATGGGGGAGCGGATTGGACAGACGGAGAGCTCGCGGGGAGGTCTGAAACCATTTGCAGTGCGGACCCGAGTGACACGGCAGCACTTGGGCAGTTTTATGCAGGATATTCCCGAGGTGAATTCTAGTGCTGTAAACGATTGTTGTGGGCTAGTTAATGATTGTCAAGCATTGTAAGCTTGGACAAAAAGTGACTTGCCTTGCCAAAGAGCAAGGGGGGTCTTTTGCTGGATTGGAACTTATACTCTATTTCGTATTTATGAAACATATTATCGGGCAGACCCATTATTAACTGGGAGTTGCCCCTCCCTTGTATGTATGGGCGTACACGGTGGATGTGATGATGATGTTCATGTTTTCCGCACATTGAAAGAACATTTGATTAACTAATTTAACAAGTGTTGCTAAAGGCGCAGTCTACATACTTGAGTATTACGAAAAGGAGAAGTACGGTAGTGCCGCACCCCGTCTATAGCACGGTTGAAGGGTCACCGAAGGTCTAGGGGCGTGACAGGTTTCCTCGCCCCGCCGTGACGACAGTCGCCCAACTGTGCGAAATGTAAGGTTTCCATGTCCCTGCTCAATGGACACCGTCCAATTATACGCCCGCCGCGACGGAAACTGCCCTTGTAAGACCCACGAGCCGAGGACGACGACGGAAGGCGTTGGAAGCGTTCGGTGGACATGCGACGAACGACGAAAACCACGACGGAAGGTTAGACGGGCGCGCCGACGGACGAAAACATCGTTCGACTACTATGCAACGTTATCATGGTGATCGTGCGACGTTTAGGAGCGACGTGCATAAACGCGTCCAAAAATGGCCGTGTGTTGGCTTGGAGGTTTTATAGGCCGGCCGTGGTGGCAAGCCGACGTTAAGGAGGAAATGCCACGTCGTAACCAAGGCTTTATGGGCGTTTACGGGGTCGGCCTCATATGGGTCAAGCCCCACCCATGGAAGCAATGTGTGGGCAAAGGCACATACGAAAGGAGGACGTGCGATGGACGATAAAGGAAAGAAAGAAGGACATCAACATCTTGCTGATTCCACCATTGGAAAGCTAATGCTCGAGCCAGAGCGAAGGTCGAGGGTGGAGGGCGAAGCCGCAGCAGGGAAACGGAGTCTGGGTCGAGTCGGGTAAAAACCCGTTCGGCGTTCACCCGCAGGTCGAGTCGGGTTCCTTCCGCAGGGCGCGTGCGGTGCAGTGTTTAGTGCATGGTCGAGTCGGGTTCCTTCCGCAGGGCGCGTGCGGTGCAGTGTTTAGTGCATGGTCTAGTCGGGTTCCTTCCGCAGGGCGCGTGCGGTGCAGTGTTTAGTGCATGGTCGAGTCGGGTTCCTTCCGCAGGACGCGTGGAGAACAGTGTTCAGGGCGGGCGCGTTCAGGTCGAGTCGGGTTCGTGCAGCGCGCCCGCGTTCCGGACGCGCGGAACAGTGTTTGAAGGCGCGGAGTTCGTTCGGCAGGGTCGGGTCGGGTCGAACGCGTTCAGGAAACGCGTGCAGACCGTGACCCCGGTGACCCGCGTGCGGAAACGCGTTCAGGGTGCCGAGGGCGTCTGTGACCCGAGTGACCCACTCGAACCAGAATTCGCGCAGACTTCAGAAACATGTTCTGAAAGGGAATTTTGGGGTTCCTTTGGATTTTTTGCACTGTTGGGAAGCTGTTAAGGCTAGACCCAGGTACAAGAACATTTGGCAAGAAGCATAAATGGTTTATGGAGGCTTGGCTGTATAGTTATTGCAGATTGTACATATTTATTGAAGCATAATACTGGGCAGACTTATTAACGGGATTTGCCCCTCCCTTGAATGTATGGGCGTTCATGTGGTTTGATATTGATGTTTATTGCTGTTTTATTTCCGCACAGGAGCACTTTGGAAGATTAATTAAACAAGTGTTGAGTTAGGCGTAGTCTGCTTATTGAGTATTTGAAAAGAGAAAAATAAGGTAGTGCCGCACCCGTCTATAGAGCGGTTGGGAGACTACCACAGGTATAAGGGCGTGACAGTTGGTATCAGAGCTACATTTTTGTGGCTTTTATTATTATTATTATTATTATTGAGCAGGGATACCGTTGCAGCGTTGCAGGTGGTATTGAAGCTTGATGGATGAGTTTGTTTCATTGGAAATGAACTTCAAAGAAATTAAAGAGAAGTCGAAGGAAGTGGAAAAGGAGTTTGATGAGGCGAGTCGGACCATTGATACATTGTGCAAGAGGAGGACATCGGGCATGAGAAAAGATGAAATGTTTCGACTTATGAAGAAAGTGAGAATTCTCCGAGCAGAAATGGACAAGGTGGAAGAAGAGCGAAGGAAGTTAATTGATAAACTTCTCAAGCTTAGAGACCTTGGAAAGATGAAGCATGGTGGCATGAAGCCCACTGTGGCCGAACCAAAGGATGTTGTAGATGTGATTGAAGTCAAGGAAGAAGCTGATGAACAAGTTGGACCAGGACCAAGCACATTACAAGCATTGATGGTGGACGATTCTCACAAGGATGTTGCAGATGTGGTAGAAGTCGGGGACGAACTTGATGAACAGGTTGGACCAGGGCCAAGCACATCGCAAGCATCGGTGATGGATGATTCTGGGGAGGATGTTGAGGATGCGGATATGATCGAGGAAGAACTCGTGGAACAAGTTGAACCTGGACCAAGCACATTGCAGGCATTGGAGGATGAACCACATGAAAATTTTGCAGAAGTGACAATGATCGAGGAGGAACTTTATGAGCAGGCGGTACCAGGATCGGAAGCATTGCAGACATTGATGAGGACGGAGGACACTCGCTTAGAGATTCTTCATGAAGACATGGCTCGTGTTTCAATTGAGCATCGGGGAGATGGACCGTATGCAGGGATGGGAAAGAAGATGACTTCTTTTCCAATACCATGGAGGACCTTTCCTCGGATGACTATGATGGAACCTTGTACATTGGAGAAGCAAGGGGAGCATTTCTTGTTGTAGGCCTTGATAGGGAAATTTGTGACCTCGCTCTAGTAGGTTCAAATTCCCGTGACAAAGGTGGAACTTGATGATCTCTGTGATAGATACGGGTCATGCTTAGCCACATGGAAACTGGCTAGGTGCCCGGCATGACTCATGGACTGCCTTGGTGGTAGGGCACATTGTCTGGGTAGACTTCTTCATGGCCTACAACCAAGAAGGAACTCTTGGTGCACCTTTAGCGGGGGAGAAGCCTTGGAGGAAGTACCCATGATGATGATGGTAGAAGTGACCGAGGGCACTTAGCCTATACACTATACACATGATGGTGACTGGGGTTGAGGCGAGTCTACTCTTGATGGACACATGGGAAACCAAAGTCATGTACATTGACACGAGGGCATGGCAGGACATTATGTGGAGACATTATGCAGGTGCACTTACTGGGTGCCCACTTATGAGCATCATGGAGGAGTGTCAAGAAGGAATATGCTGAGCATGATCGATTGTTGGTGCTACATGGAGATCTTTTATAGATGGGATGATGGACGTTGTTCACTTTGAGCAACAAGACATTGGTTGGATGAGCAACCTACGAGCACATTCATATGACTTGCAGGGTGAGAACAACTTGTGGTGGCACTCGCGGGCAATACAAGTATGCTTGCCAATGCTTTGGATAGGATGATGCGTGGGAGTTCATGGTGGAGTTTCATTCATTGGAGGCTTCATACTACAATGATCTTGCAGTATCTGGTTCACTGAGGAACTGAGATCGAGACTGGTCTTGATTTTGATGCACTATGGGATGCATACCTTCGAGCAGGGAAACGCGTTCGGTCGGGTCGGGTCGCGTGAGGGCGCCCAAGGAAACGCGTTCGGGTCGGGTCGTGTGAGGGCGGCCGTATAAAAAATGCTAAGTTGTGACCGCCCGCGTGCCGTGTGCACGTTCGCGCGGCCCGTTTCCGATTTGCTCCCTTGTGCCTTCGTTCGGGCGGGTCGGGTCGGGTCGTGCCGTGCGAGGGGGGGCCGTATAAAAAATGCTAAGTCGTGACTGCTCGTGTGCCTTGTGCACGTTCGTGCGACCCGTTTTCCGTTTGCTCCCTTGTGCCTTCGTTCGGGCGGGTCGGGTCGTGCCGTGTGGGGGCGCCCAAGGAAACGTGTTCGGGTCGGGTCGTGTGAAGGAGGCCGTATAAAAAATGCTAAGTTGTGACCGCCCCTGTGCCTTGTGCACGTTCGTGCGACCCGATTGCCGTTTGCTCCTTTGTGCCCTCGTTAGGGCGGGTCAGGTCGTGCCGTGTGTGGGCGCCCAAGGAAACGCGTTCGGGTCGGGTCGTGTGAGGGAGGCCGTATCGAAAATGCTAAGTTGTGACCGCCCGTGTGCCTAGTTGTCACGCCCCTATACCTTCGGTGTCTTTCAACCACGCTATAGACGGGTGCGGCACTACCGTACTTTTTTCTTTTTCCAAATACTCAAGTATATATACTACGCCTTTAGCAACACTTGTTAGTTATTAACCAAAGGTTCTCTCGATATGCGGAAATAAACATAAACATCATTATCAATCCACAAGTATGCTCATACATACAAGGGAGGGGCGATTCCCTGTTAATAATGATAAATATGAAATAATAAGTTCCAATCCAGCAGAAGCCACTTCTGCTCCTTGGCAAGGCAAGTTAGCCTTTTGACCAAGCCCTAAGGCTTGTCCACCATCAAACTAGCCTACAGCAATCATTTACAATCATCAGAATTCACCTTGGGAATATCCTGCACAAAACTGCCCAAGTGCTGCCGGGTCACTCAAATCGGCACTACAAATCAGTTTAGACCGTCCCTCGAGCTCCCTGTGTGTCCAATCCGCTTCCCAACTGTACGGTTAGATGCGGCCCGTCAATACGCACATTCTGCAATTTACGGCACTCAATTCCGACTCCGGACGCTCCCGGAATGGCTTCCGCACTGTAGTGCAGTTCGTGCAGAGGCGCCCAGTCTTGGGTCACCCGACTCGCCCAGCCAAACGCGTTCGGGTCGGGTCGGGGGCGTCGGGTGAGGGCGCCCGGCCAAAGGCGTTCGGGTCGAGTCGTTTGGGCCGAGGGCGCCCGTATCAGATTTGCTAAGTTGTGACCGCCCGGGTGCCTTGTGCACGTCCGAGCGACCCGTTTGCCGTTTGCTCCCATGTGCGTGCGTTCGGTCGGGCGGGTCGTGTGGCACCGGGTGAGGGCGTCCGTCCGGGTCGGGCCGTTTGGTCGGAGGGCGCCCGTGTCAGATTTGCTAAGTTGTGACCGCCCGGGTGCCTTGTGCACGTCCGTGCGGCCCGTTTGCCGGTTGGTCCCATGTGCGTCCGTTCGGGTCGGGTCGGGTCGTTCGGTCGTGCCGGGTGAGGGCGTCCGTTCGGGTCGGGTCGTTTGGTCGTGGCGGGTGAGGGCGTCCGTTCTGGTCGGGTCGTTTGGTCGGGGCGGGTGGGCGTCCGTTCGGGTCGGGTCGGGTCGTTTGAGCCGAGCGTCCGTTCGGGTCGGTTCGGGTCGGGTCGGGTGGGCGTGTTAGGAGCGGGGGCGTCCGTTCGGGTCGGGTCGGGTCGGGTGGCGTCTTCGGGTGGCGTCCGTTCGGGTCGGGTCGGGTCGGGTGGCGGCGTGCCGGGGAAGAAGCGTCCCTTCGGGTCGGGTCGGGTCGGGGTGGGCGTGCGGGGTGAGGGCGTCCGTTCGGGTCGGGTCGGGGCGTGCGGGCGAGCGCGTCCGTTCGGGTCGGGTCGGGTGGCGTGCGAGGTGAGGGCGTCCCGGGTCGGGTCCCGGGTCGGGGTCGGGTCGGAGTGGGCGTGCCGAGGTGAGGGCGTCCGTTCGGGTCGGGTCGGGTCGGGTCGAGGTGGGCGTGCGGGGTGAGCGTCCGTTCGGGTCGGGTCGGGTCGGGTCGTTTGGTCGTCTTGGGAGTGGGCGTCCGTTCGGGTCGGGTCGGGTCGGGTCGTTTGGCAGAGGGCGCCGTGTGGTTGCTAAGTTGTGACCGCCGGGTGCCTTGTGCACGTCCGGGCGGCCCGTTCTGCGTTTGCTCCCCATGTGCGTCGCGTTTGGTCGGGGCGCGCGGGGTGAGCGTCCGTTCGGGTCGGGTCGTTCGGTCGTGCGGGTGAGCGTCCGTTCGGGTCGGGTCGGGTCATTTGGCAAGACGCCGTGTCGGTTGCTAAGTCGTGACCGCGGGGGTGCCTTTGCGTCCCAGGGCGTTCTTCGTTTGCTCCCATGTGCGTCCGTTTGGTCGGGTCGTTCGGTCGTGCGGGTGCGGGCGTCCGTTCGGGTCGGGTCGTTCGGTCGTGCGGCGGGCGTCCGTTCGGGTCGGGTCGTTCGGTCGTGCCGGGCGAGGGCGTCCGTTCGGGTGAGGGCGTCCGTTCGGGTCGGGTCGTTCGGTCGTGCCGGGCGAGGGCGTCCGTTCGGGTGGGCGTGCCGGGCGAGGGCGTCCGTTCGGGTCGGGTCGGGTCGTTTGGCCCGAGGGCGGCCGTGTCAAATTTGCTAAGTTGTGACCGCCCGGGTGCCTTGTGCACGTCCGGGCGGCCCGTTTGCCGTTTGCTCCCATGTGCGTCCGTTTGGTCGGGTCGTTCGGTCGTGCCGGGCGAGGGCGTCCGTTCGGGTCGGGTCGTTCGGTCGTGCCGGGCGAGGGCGTCCGTTCGGGTCGTGTCGTTCGGTCGTGCGGGGTGAGGGCGTCCGTTCGGGTGAGGGCGTCCGTTCGGGTCGGGTCGTTCGGTCGTGCCGGGCGAGGGCGTCCGTTCGGGTGGGCGTGCCGGGCGAGGGCGTCCGTTCGGGTCGGGTCGGGTCGTTTGGCCCGAGGCGCCCGTGTCAAATTTGCTAAGTTGTGACCGCCCGGGTGCCTTGTGCACGTCCGGGCGGCCCGTTTGCCGTTTGCTCCCATGTGCGTCCGTTTGGTCGGGTCGTTCGGTCGTGCCGGGCGAGGGCGTCCGTTCGGGTCGGGTCGTTCGGTCGTGCCGGGTGGGGGCGTCCGTTCGGGTGAGGGCGTCCGTTCGGGTCGGGTCGTTCGGTCGTGCCGGGCGAGGGCGTCCGTTCGGGTGGGCGTGCCGGGCGAGGGCGTCCGTTCGGGTCGGGTCGGGTCGTTTAGCCCGAGGGCGCCCGTGTCAAATTTGCTAAGTTGTGACCGCCCGGGTGCCTTGTGCACGTCCGGGCGGCCCGTTTGCCGTTTGCTCCCATGTGCGTCCGTTTGGTCGGGTCGTTCGGTCGTGCCGGGCGAGGGCGTCCGTTCGGGTCGGGTCGTTCGGTCGTGCGGGGTGAGGGCGTCCGTTCGGGTCGGGTCGTTTGGTCGTGCGGCACGATGGCGTCCGTTCGGGTGGGCGTGCCGGGCGAGGGCGTCCGTTCGGGTCGGGTCGGGTCGTTTGGCCCGAGGCCGCCCGTGTCAGATTTGCTAAGTTGTGACCGCCCGGGTGCCTTGTGCACGTCCGGGCGGCCCGTTTGCCGTTTGCTCCAATGTGCGTCCGTTCGGTCGTGCCGGGTGAGGGCGTCCGTTCGTGTCGTGTCGTTTGGTCGTGCGGCACGATGGCGGCCGTTCGGGTGGGCGTGCCGGGCGAGGGCGTCCGTTCGGGTCGGGTCGGGTCGTTTGGCCCGAGGGCGCCCGTGTCAGATTTGCTAAGTTGTGACCGCCCGGGTGCCTTGTGCACGTCCGGGCGGCCCGTTTGCCGTTTGCTCCAATGTGCGTCCGTTCGGTCGTGCCGGGTGAGGGCGTCCTTTCGTGTCGTGTCGTTTGGTCGTGCGGCACGATGGCGACCGTTCGGGTGGGCGTGCCGGGCGAGGGCGTCCGTTCGGGTCGGGTCGGGTCGTTCGGGCCGAGGGCGCCCGTGTCAGATTTGCTAAGTTGTGACCGCCCGGGTGCCTTGTGCACGTCCGGGCGAGCCGTTTGCCGTTTGCTCCCATGTGCGTTCGTTTGGTCGGGCGTGCCGTGTCGCGCCGGGTGAGGGCGTCCGTTCGTGTGGGCGTGCCGGGTGAGGGCGTCCGTTCGTGTCGTGTCGTTTGGTCGTGCGGCACGATGGCGACCGTTCGAGTGGGCGTGCCGGGCGAGGGCGTCCGTTCGGGTCGGGTCGGGTCGTTTGGCCCGAGGGCGCCCGTGTCAGATTTGCTAAGTTGTGACCGCCCGGGTGCCTTGTGCACGTCGGGCGGGCCGCTGCACCGTTTGCTCCCATGTGCGTTCGTTTGGTCGGCCGTGCCGTGTCGCGCGGGTGAGGGCGTCCGTTCGTGTGGGCTGCCGGGTAGGCGCCCGTTCGTGTCGTGTCGTTTGGTCGTGCGGCACGATGGCGGCCGTTCGAGTCGGGGCCGTGCGGCGAGGGGCGTCCGTTCGGTCGGGCGGGGTCGTTTGGCCCGAGGGCGCTTTGTCAGTTGCTAAGTTGTGACCTTAGGGTGCCTTGTGCACTTCGGGCGGCCCGTTTGCCGTTTGCTCCCATGTGCGACCGTTTGGGTGGGCGCGTCGTGTCGCGCGGGGTGAGGGCGTCCGTTCGTGTGTGGGCGTGCGTGTGAGGGCGTCCGTTCGTGTCGTGTCGTTTGGTCGTGCGGCACGGTGGCGACCCGTTCGGTGGGCGTGGCGGCGAGGGGCGCCCGTTCGGGTCGGGTCCGGTCGAGGCGCCGTGTCGGTTGCTAAGTTGTGACCGCCCGGGTGCCTTGTGCACTTCCGGGCGGGCCGTTTGCCGTTTGCTCCCATGTGCGGCCGTTTGGGTGGGCGCGTCGTGTCGTGCCGGGTGAGGGCGTCCGTTCGGGTGGTCGTGCCGGGCGAGGGCGTCCGTTCGGGTCGGGTGGTATGGACCAAGGGCGCCCGTGTCAGATTTGCTAAGTTGTGACCGCCCGGGTGCCTTGTGCACGTCCGGGCGGCCCGTTTGCCATTTGCTCCCATGTGCGACCGTTCGGGTGGGCGTGTCGCGTCGTGCCGGGTGAGGGCGTCCGTTCGGGTCGGGTGGTTTGGCCGGCGCGTGTCGGTTGCTAAGTTGTGACCGCCGGGGTGCGCGCGCGCGTGGGGCGGCCCGTTCGTTGCTCCCATGTGCGTCCGTTCGGGTGGGCGCGCGGGCGCCCGTGCGGGTGAGCGTGCGTTCGGTTGGGGGGCCGTCGTGTCGTGCGGAGTGGGCGTCCGTTCGAGCGGCCGTGCCGGGGTAGCGAGTCGTCCGTTCGGGTGGAGGTCGTTGGCCGGCGCCCGTGTCGGTTGCTGGTTGGCCCGACCGCCCGGGTGCCTTGTGCACGTCCGGGCGGCCCGTTTGCCGTTTGCTCCCATGTGCGTCCGTTC
This sequence comes from Pinus albicaulis, assembly GCA_034641835.2. NCBI lineage: Eukaryota > Viridiplantae > Streptophyta > Pinopsida > Pinales > Pinaceae > Pinus > Pinus albicaulis. The sequence continues at coordinate 104,532 of JAXQQM020092024.1, read as the reverse complement.
GGGTGGGCGTTCCGTGTCGTGCCGGGTGAGGGCGTCCGTTCGGGTCGGGTCGTTTGTGCCGAGGGCGCCTGTGTCAGATTTGCTAAGTTGTGACCGCCGGGGTGCCTTGTGCACGTCCGGGCGGTCCGTTTGCCGTTTGCTCCCATGCGCGTCCGTTCGGGTTGGGCGTGCCGTGCCGCGCCGGGTGATGGCGTTCGTTCGGGTGGGCGTGCCGGGTGAGGGCGTCCGTTCGGGTTGGGTCGTTTGGCCCGAGGGCGCCCATGCCAGATTTGCTAAGTTGTGACCGCCCAGGTGCCTTGTGCACGTCCAGGCGGCCCGTTTTCCGTTTGCTACCATGTGCGTCCGTTCGGGTGGGCGCGCCGTGTCGCCCCGGGTGAGGGCGTTCGTTCGGGTCGGGTCGTTTGGTCGTGTCGGGTGATGTCGTCCGTTCAGGTCGGGTCATTTGGCCCGAGGCGCCGGTGCCATATTTGCTAAGTTGCGACGCGGTGCCTTGTGCGTCCGGGCGCCGTTTCGTTTGCTCCCATGTGCGTTCGGTCGGGCGCTGCGATGTCGCCGGGTGAGCGCACGGACGAAGGCGTTCGGGTCGGCCTGTTTTGTCCGAGGGTGCGCTTATCAGATTTTGCTTTTCGTGTGAAAGGTGGGTTGGTAATTGAGTTGTTTTGCTCGGTTGTGCAAGAAGAATGGCCTTGGGTCATTTGTAGGGTCGTCGACTTTCTTCTCTCCATCACCACTCGGTAGCATATGAGCGGTAATGTTGGCCATGCTTGTCCTTGGAGGCATGTTTGAACAATCTCTCCCGTCCCCTATGTTTTCTAGCATTTGGATGGGGTTGTTGTGTGTGGCTCTTTGAGATGATTGGCCGCCTGTTGGCGTTGTTGAAATCGGCTCTCCGGTAACTCTCTCTCGTGCCCCTTGGTCGCATGTTTGCTTTGTTGAAATCAGCGTTTTGCTATGTCGCTCGTTGGCTCCGTCGATGTCGGCTCTTCTCTATATTGTTCTTCTCCTCCCTTTTTGCTTGCTTGTGGGGGGAGGGGTTGAATTTTCGTGTGAAAGGTGGGTTGGTAACTGAGTTGCTTGTTCGGGTGTGCCTGAAGAGTGGCCTTGGGTCATTTGTAGGGTCGTCGACTCTCGTCTTCTCTCCATCCCCACTCGGTAGCGCATGAGCGGTAATGTTGGCAATGCTTGTCCTGGGAGGCATATGTGAAAAGAGTTACCCTTCCGCTCTGTGTTCTCAGAGGTGGACGAGGTCGCTCTGTGTGGCTCCTTGAGACAACTGGCCGGTCGCCTATGTCGCTCTCGTGCCACTTGCTCGCTCGTTGGCTCCGTCGATGTTGGCTCTTCGCCATATTCTTCACCTCCTCCCTTTTTGGTGGGTTGGAGAGGTGGGCTTTTGTCTCGTTGGCTTCGTGAAATCGGCTCCTCGGTATATTGTTCACCTCCTCCCCTTTCGGTGGGGGAGGGGTTGGATTTTCGTGTGAAAGGTGGGTTGGTAACTGAGTTGCTTGTTCGGGTGTGCCTGAAGAGTGGCCTTGGGTCATTTGTAGGGTCGTCGACTCTCGTCTTCTCTCCATCCCCACTCGGTAGCGCATGAGCGGTAATGTTGGCCATGCTTGTCCTGGGAGGCATATGTGAAAAGAGTTACCCTTTCGCTCTGTGTTCTCAGAGGTGGATGAGGTCGCTCTGTGTGGCTCCTTGAGACAATTGGTCGGTCGCATATGTTGCTCTCGTGCCCCTTGCTCGCTCGTTGGCTCCGTCGATGTCGGCTCTTCGCCATATTGTTCACCTCCTCCCTTTTTGGTGGGTGGAAGAGGTGGGCTTTTGTCTCGTTGGCTTCGTGAAATCGGCTCCTCGGTATATTGTTCACCTCCTCCCCTTTCGGTGGGGGGAGGGGTTGGATTTTCGTGTGAAAGGTGGGTTGGTAACTGAGTTGCTTGTTCGGGTGTGCCTGAAGAGTGGCCTTGGGTCATTTGTAGGGTCATCGACATCCATCCCCACTCGGTAGCGCATGACGGTAATGTTGGCCATGCTTGTC
>JAXQQM020092024.1:95000-97500 GCA_034641835.2 Pinus albicaulis | reverse complement strand
GGGTTTCGATTGTATGTAATCTAGGAACGTGTGGTGTGTCTCTAGGTGAGCGGGTTTGATGCTTTGTCGGGGTGGTGCCTCTTGCGAAAGAGACTCGCAACTTTTTTAGTTGCCTATCTTGAGTTCACGCTTGTTGTTTCGTGTACTTGCAAGCGATGCTTGTGCTTGTCCCATCCTTTGTTATTATTTCCCCTAATGTGTTTTTTGTATGGGGTTTGAAAGCTCGTTGCCCGGGAGCCCCCTCTCCAACGGTCCGTTCGGCGGGGCATGGTTGCTGCAGACGAGGTGCTTGGGAAACACGATGGAAAAATTCAGACTCGTTCGTAGCGGCGGTGCTCGGTCCTTTGTTCGTTGGAAGATGTGGGCCTCCATAGTTGGTTCTCTCCAAGAGGCGGCGGCGGCGGTTTATGTGTTTGCTTGGGCGAGCCTTTTTGTTGGTGGTTGGGTCAAGGGAGTGGTTGCGCGTGCGCTTCCTACCTCAACCCTTTCGCGAGGGGAAAATGTTGGGGTGGGGTCAAATATGGGATGGATGAAGCGCGGAGAAATTCTTTGGGCTGGCCACCCTAGTCCTCTCGACTGTTCCTCGACATGCCCTCGCGGAAGGGTTGGGTCTAGGTAATGAAATAGCCCTCCCTTGGTTCGAGCTCCATCAAAATTGCAAGTTTCCTCGTCAATGGGCACGAGGTGGCATTCTTTTCTCGTCCCCCTTTGGTGTTGAGGGAATTCCTCGTCCTTTCTTGAGCCACTCTCCCCTTCCAAGGAAAAGTAGGAAGCAGGTTATGTCCTAGGCCTCACCATTTGGATTGTGGGTTTTTTTTGCGCGACTTGGTCATTTCTTGGATGTGTCGATTGTTGCAAAAGCGTTGTGGTGTGCGCTTTGGGGGCTTCCCTCTTTTTAGGGTGTGACGTTGCACCGCCGGCGTATTTGTGGCCCTGGGCTTTATCCAGCATTGAGTGTCAGCGTGCGATAACTCCTCTTTGGAGTTTCGGTTGTTTGGGCCCCCTCGAATTTTTGGCTGGAAAGGTTGTCGGGTGCCCTGTACACGGAGGGGTGCAATAGCGAGGTGGGTTTGCTATTAGTGCATTTTTTGTCTGACGCCTTGTGTGGGTTGGGGGGTCGTTTACCTCTCAGTAGTAACGTGCTCTAGGCACTTGTCTCGTCGGGGCCCTCGGCTTTTCTAGTGGTCAAGTTTAGGTTGTGGCTTGTGTCTGCTTGGTTGCTTGATTGTCGCTCGTTATGTCGTGTAGATAGAAAGGATGTTGCGTCGCAATGTAGTATGTGGAAGGGTGCGAAAACGTGGGATGCTTTTGATCGGGTGCCTTGTTTTCCTTCTTTTTGGTTAAGCCAACGTCCCCTCGCGCGGCGGTGGCCCTCTGTGTTTCTAGCTAGCGTTGCTTGAAATTTGGCCCCCTTTCTCTCAAATTGGATTTTTGTCGCGAGTGTTATGGTGGGTAATGCTTGGTTTTTCTTTCTTTCTTGTCGTCGTTTTCTTCCCTTCCGGTCCCCAGCTTTACGGAGAAAAGCGAGAATTGTTGTGGGTCGTTGTCGGAGAAGGATGAAAAGCAGTGCAAGCTCCCGGGTTGGCCACCCTAGTCCTTCTCGGTCGTCGTTCCTTGCAGTTCCCCCCTTTTTTGCCAAGGCACAGAGCTTGGAAAATCTTGTACTGTGTTTGAGCCTCCCCTTGTGATTCGTTTTGTTCCCCCTAGCTTTACGGAGAAAAGGTGGGATTGCCGTGGATTTTGACGTTTTCGGAAGGATGAAAACGCAGTGCGAGTTCCTGCTGGGGTGGCCGCCCTAGTCCTTCTCGGTCGTCGATCTGTGCAGTTCCCGCCTTTTTGCGAGGGCACGGGGCCTTGAAAGCCTGTTTTGTGTTTGAGCCTCGGCCATGTTTTGGTTCTCTTTTTTTCTTTTCTCTTTTTGGGTTGCTTTTTTCTCTTCCTCCTTTCGGCCCCTAGCTTTACGGAGAAAAGGGTGAATCGTTGAGGATTGGCATTCGCGAAGGATGAAAGGCAGCGCGAGCTCCTGGGTTGGCCACCCTAGTCCTTCCCGATTGTCGTTCCTTGCGATTCCCCCCTTTTGCGAGGGCTTGGGGCTCGCGAAGTGTTTGTTATCTGTCTGGGCCTCCTCCTTCGAGTGGGTGGACAATTTTGTTTCTCTTTCTTTCATGTGTTTTTCTTACTTTCCTCGTTCCGACCCCAGTCTTTACGGAGAAAAAAGGGGGAGTTGTAGTGGGCTTGATGTTCGTGAAGGACGAAAAGAAGTGCGAGTTTTCAGGGTGGCCACCCTAGTCCTTCTCGGTCATCGTTCTTTACAGTTCTACCCTTTTTGAAAGGCATGTGGTTTGGAAAGCAGCTCTTCTTGCTTGTTCGAGCCCCTTCCCTTTGGTGAGTGGGTGTTATAGAGTGCGGTTGTCTCGAGGGGGAAGGGGGCTTGTTGCGACGCATTGTACGTTGGGTTGGCTTTTAGCCATTTCTCGTGGGGGTGCGATATTTTGGTAAC
>JAXQQM020092024.1:75000-90000 GCA_034641835.2 Pinus albicaulis | reverse complement strand
TTCGCGGCGCGGCGAGCCGCTCCCCTGGTCGGGTCTCGAGGAACTTGGGGTTTCCACGCCTCGTCGCGGCGGAAGCGCGTCCAAATGCGGGAAGGGGTTGGGTTTTGCAAGGCCCCAGGGCTTCGCAGGCGCGTTCGTGGTAACGGGCGCGCCCGTGGCCGTTCGGGCGCCGTGCGGCACTACTGGGCGGCCGCCGCACGGTAACCGCACGGGGCGCGGGTGTGTGGCGGCGGCGGCGGCGCGTCGCACATAGCGGCGGTGGCATTGGAAAAGCGACGTTACGGGCGAAACGTCAACGACGTAGCCGGAGTCATAGAACGACGCACGAGTTGAGCGGCCGACGCTACACGAGTGGGCGGACGGCGAAACGATGGAGGTCGTCTCGGGTCGGCCAAGTGACCCACGACACGCACATGATGCGCGTGTTAATACGTCGTGCGGATGGTAGTCATCCAACCAACGATCAAGCAAGCATGCGAGTGCGAGCGCATTGGAGCACCACGAGCTTAAATGACTCGTTGGTAAGAGAAACACGGCGGTGAACGCGAGGGCGAGCGCGGGTCGAGCCGAGGTTGTTGACGTGCAGGGCGTGCGGAATACCTCCCGCCAGGCATGCGCACACCGGACGGGTCGAGTCGGGCGTGCGGGTCGAGTCGTGCGACATACGTGCATGGCGTGCGGAACTTCTCCGCGGGCGTCGCACGATCCGAGCTTCGATTCGGAGGTCGTTACGAAGGCGTAGTGGTCGGAATTGAGTGCCGAAAGTTGAAACGGTGCGTTTTGATGGGACGGAGCTAACCACATAGATGGGGGAGCGGATTGGACGGACGGAGAGCTCGCGGGGAGGTGCGAAACCATTTGCGATGCGGACCCGAGTGACACGGCGACACTTGGGCAGTTTTATGCGAGATATTCCCGAGGTGAATTCTAGTGCGTAAACGATTGTTGTGGAGCTGAATGATTGTCAAGCATTGTAAGCTTGGACAAAAAGTGACTTGCCTTGCCAAAGAGCAAGGGGTCTTTTCTTTGGATTGGAACTTATACTCTATTTCGTATTTATAGGCTTATATTGTGGGCGAGACCCATTGTGATTCAGGAGTTGCCTCCCTTGTATGTATGGGCGTACACGCGTGGATGTGATGATGATGTTCATGTTTTCCGCACATTGAAAGAACATTTGATTAACTAATTAACAAGTGTTGCTAAAGGCGCGGTCTACATACTTGAGTATTACGGAAAGTACGGTAGTGCCGCACCCGGAAGTCTATAGCACGGTTGAAGGGTCACCGAAGGTCTAGGGGGCGTGACAGGTTTCTCCCCGCCGTGACGACGGTCGCCCAAGCGTGCGAAATGTGGGTTTCCATGTCCGCTCAATGGACACGAGTCCAATTACACGCCGCGCGACGGGCCTTGTAAGACCCACGAGCGAGGACGACGACGGAAGGCGTTGGAAGCGTTCGGTGGACGTGCGACGAGCCGACGGAAACCACGACGGAAGGTTAGACGCGGGCGCGCCGACGGACGAAAACATCGTCCGGCTACTATGCAACGTTATCATGGTGATAGTGCGACGTTTAGAGGCCCGCGTGCATAAACGCGTCCAAAAATGGCCGTGTGTTGGCTTGGAGGTTTTATAGACGTAGTGGTGGCCAGAAGCGTTAAGGAGGAAATGCCACGTCGTAACCAAGGCTTTATGGGCGTTTACGGGTCGGCCTCATATGGGTCAAGCCCCACCCATGGAAGCAATGTGTGGGCAAAGGCACATACGAAAGGAGGACGTGCGATGGACGATAAAGGAAAGAAAAGAAGGACATCAACATCTTGCGTATTCCCACCATTGGAAAGCTAATGCTCGAGCCGGGAGCGAAGGTCGAGGTGGAGGGCGAAGCCGCGGCGAGGGGAAAACGGGTACGGGTCGAGTCGGGTAAAAACACGTTCGGCGTTCATCAAGTTCCTCGAGAGTCGGGTTCCTTCGTGAAGGGCGCGTGCGGTGCGGTGTTTCGTGCATGGTCGGAGTCGGGTTCCTTCGTGGGGGCGGCGTGCGGAATAGGTGTTTGGTACGTGGTCGAGTCGGGTTCCTTCCGCGGGGGCGCGTGCGGTGCGGTGTTTAGTACATGGTGGTCGGGTTCCTTGGCGAGACGCGTAGGCCGGTGTTCGGGGCGGGCGCGTTCGGGTCGAGTCGGGCTGCGTGCGGCGCGCCGCATTCGGACGCGGGCAGTGTTTGAAGGCGCGGAGTTCGTTCGACGAGGTCGGGTCGGGTCGAACGCGTTCGAGAGCGCGTGCGGACACCGTGACCCCGGTGACCCGCGTGCGGAAACGCGCGTTCGGGGGTGCCGAGGCGTACGCCCCGGCCGGTGACCCCACTCGAACCGAGTCGCAGACTTCGAGCTTATGTTACGAAAAGGGAATTTTGGGGTTCCTTTGGATTTTTGCCTTGTTGGGAAGAGTTTGTGCAAGGCTGGACCCGAGGGTACAAGCACATTGGCGAAGCATAAATGGTTTATGGAGGCTTGACTGTTATAGTTATTGCGGTGTACATATTTGTTGAAGCATAATATTTTGAGCGGACTGTCGCAAGGATTTGCCCCTCCCTTGAATGTATGGGCGTTCATGTGGTTTGATATTGATGTTTATTCTTTGTTTATTTCTTGCGGGAGCACTTTGGAAGATTAATTAAACAAGTGTTGAGTTAGGCGTAGTCTGCTTATTGAGTATTTGAAAAGAGAAAAAATAAGGTAGTGCCGCACCGTCTATAGAGCGGTTGGGGGCTACCCAGGTATAAGGGCGTGACGGTTGGTATCGGAGCTACATTTTTGTGGCTTTATTATTATTATTATTATTATTATTATTGAGCGGGGATACCGTTGCGGCGTTACGGTGGTATTGAAGCTTGATGGATGAGTTTGTTTCGTGGAAATGAACTTCAAAATAAAAGAGAAAGTCGAAGGAAGTGGAAAAGGAGTTTGATGAGGCGAGTCGGACCATTGATACATTGTGCAAGAGGAGGACATCGGCATGAGAAAAGATGAAATGTTTCGACTTATGAAGAAAGTGAGAATTCTCCCGACGAGGAAATGGACAAGGTGGAAGAAGAGCGAAGGAAGTTAATTGATAAACTTCTCAAGCTTAGAGACCTTGGAAAGATGAAGCATGGTGGCATGAAGCCCTTTGTGGCGGAACCAAAGGATGTTGTAGATGTGATTGAAGTCAAGGAAGAAAGGCCCAGTGAACAAGTTGGACCGGGACCAAGCACATTACAAGCATTGATGGTGGACGATTCTCACAAGGATGTTGCAGATGTGGTAGAAGTCGGGGACGAACTTGATGAACGAGGTTGGACCGGGGCCAAGCACATCGCAAGCATCGGTGATGGATGATTGCAGGGAGGATGTTGAGGATGCGGATATGATCGAGGAAGAACTCGTGGAACAAGTTGAACACGGACCAAGCACATTGCGAGGCATTGGAGGATGAACCACATGAAAATTTTGCGAAGTGACAATGATCGAGGAGGAACTTTTATGAGCGGGCGGTACCGGGATCGGAAGCATTGCGGAGACATTGATGAGGACGGAGGACACTCGCTTAGAGATTCTTCCTTGAAGACATGGCTCGTGTTTCAATTGAGCATCGGGAAGTAGATAGTATGCGAGGATGGGAAAGAAGATGACTTCTTTTCCAATACCATGGAGGACCTTTCCTCGGATGACTATGATGGAACCTTGTACATTGGAGAAGCAAGGGGAGCATTTCTTGTTGTAGGCCTTGATAGGGAAATTTGTGACCTCGCTCTAGTAGGTTCAAATTCACAGCGACAAAGGTGGAACTTGATGATCTCTGTGATAGATACGGGTCATCTGCCATACATGAAGCCCCGCTGGAGTGCCGGCATGACTCATGGGGTTTGCCTTGGTGGTAGGGCACATTGTACGGGTAGACTTCTTCATGGCCTAGCAAGAGAACTCTTCAGTGCACCTTTAGCGAGGAAAGCCTTGGAGGAAGTACCCATGATGATGATGGTAGAAGTGACGAGGGCATAGCACATACACTATACACATGATGATGGTATTTGGGGTTAGGCGAGTCTACTCTTGATGGACACATGGGAAACCAAAGTCATGTACATTGACACGAGGGCATGGCGGGACATTATGTGGAGACATTATGCGAGTGCACTTACGGGTGCCCACTTATGAGCATCATGGAGGAGTGTCGAAGAATATGCGAGCATGATCGATTGTTGGTGCTACATGGAGATCTTTTATAGATGGGGCGATGGACGTTGTTCACTTTGAGCAACAAGACATTGGTTGGATGAGCAGCCTACGAGCACATTCATATGACTTGCAAGGTGAGAACAACTTGTGGTGGCACTCGCGGGCAATACAAGTATGCTTGCCAACGCTTTGGATAGGATGATGCGTGGGAGTTCATGGTGGAGTTTCATTCATTGGAGGCTTCATACTACAATGATCTTGCGATGTACGGTTCCTTTGAAAACATGAGATCGGGCGGTCTTGATTTTGATGCACTATGGGATGCATACCTTCGAGCGAGGAAACGCGTTCGGTCGGGTCGGGTCGCGTGAGGGCGCCCAAGGAAACGCGTTCGGGTCGGGTCGTGTGAGGGCGGCCGTATAAAAAATGCAAGGCCGCGTGACCGCCCGCGTGCCTTGTGCACGTTCGCGCGGCCCGGTTCCGTTTGCTCCCTTGTGCCTTCGTTCGGGGCGGGGCGGGTCGGGTCGGGTCGTGCGTGCGAGAGGGCCGTATAAAAAATGCTAAGTCGTGGCCTGCTCGTGTGCCTTGTGCACGTTCGTGCGACCCGTTTTCCGTTTGCTCCCTTGTGCCTTCGTTCGGGCGGGTCGGGTCGTGCCGTGTGGGGGCGCCCAGAAACGTGTTCGGGTCGGGTCGTGTGAAGGAGGGTATAAAAAATGCTAAGTTGTGACCGCCCACAATGCCTTGTGCCTTTTCGTGCGACCCGATTGCCGTTTGCTCCTTTGTGCCCTCGTTAGGGCGGGTCAGGTCGTGCCGTGTGGGCGCCCAAGGAAACGCGCGGTCGGGTCGGGTCGTGTGAGGGAGACGTATCGAAAATGCTAAGTTGTGACCCCTTGGTGTGCCTAGTTGTCACGCCCCTATACCTTCGGTGTCTTTCAACCACGCTATAGACGGGTGCGGCACTACGCGTACTTTTCTTACCAAATACTCCAAGTATATATACTACGCCTTTAGCAACACTTGTAACCAAAGGTTCTCTACATATGCGGAAATAAACATAAACATCATTATCAATCCACAAGTATGCTCATACATACAAGGGAGGGGCGATTCCCTTTTTGTTAATAATGATAAATATGAAATAATAAGTTCCAATCCGGCGAGAAGCCACTTCTGCTCCTTGGCAAGGCAAGTTAGCCTTTTGACCAAGCCCTAAGGCTTGTCCAACATCAAACTAGCCTACGACAATCATTTACAATCATCGAAATTCACCTTGGGAATATCAAACACAAAAGCGCAAGTCTTTGCGGGTCACTCAAATCGGCACTACAAATCAGTTTAGACCGTCACTCGAGCTTCCCTGTGTGTCAATCCCGCTTCCCAACTGCGGTTAGATGCGGCCCGTCCAATACGCACGATACCCGCAATTTCGGCACTCAGGTGGGCTTTCCGGACGCTCCCGAGAATGGCTTCCCGCAACGTGGTACGATTCGTGCGAAGGCACTTGATCTTGGGTCACCGACTCACCCGGCCAAACGCGTTCGGGTCGGGTCGGGGCGCGTCGGGTGAGGGCGCCCGGCCAAAGGCGTTCGGGTCGAGTCGTTTGGGCCGAGGCGCCCCGTGTCGGTGCTAAGTTGTGACGCGGGTGCCTTGTGCACGTCCAGAAGCGACCCGTTTGCGTTTGCTCCCATGTGCGTGCGTTCGGTCGGGCGGGCCGTGTGGCACGGGTGAGGGCGTCCGTACGGGTCGAGCCGTTTGGGGGCCGTTTGGTCGGAAGGCGCCCGTGTCAGATTTGCTAAGTTGTGACCGCGGGGTGCCTTGTGCCGGCCGTGCGGGCCGTTTACCCGTTGGTCCCATGTGCGTCCCGTTCGGGTCGGGTCGGAGTCGTTCGGTCGTGCGGGTGAGGGCCCGTTCGGGTCGGGTCGTTTGGTCGTGGCGGGTGAGCGTCCGTTCGGGTCGGGTCGTTTGGTCGGGTCGGGTAGGCGTCCGTTCGGGTCGGGTCGGGTCGTTTGAGCCGAGCGTCCGTTCGGGTCGGTTCGGGTCGGGTCGGGTGGGCGTCTTAGGAGCGGGGGCGTCCGTTCGGGTCGGGTCGGGTCGGGTGGCGTCTTCGGGTGGCGTCCGTTCGGGTCGGGTCGGGTCGGGTGTGGTCGTGCTGGGTGAGGGCGTCGGTTCGGGTCGGGTCGTTTGGTCGTGGCGGGTGAGGGCGTCCGTTCGGGTCGGGTCGGGTCGTTTGGCCCAAGGGCGTCCGTTCGGGTCGGGTCGGGTCGTTTGGTCGTGCCGGGTGAGGGCGTCCGTTCGGGTCGGGTCGGGTGGGCGCCCGTTCGGGTCGGGTCGGGTGGGCGTCCGTTCGGGCGTGCCGGGTGAGGGCGTCCGTTCGGGTCGGGTCGGGTGGGCGCCCGTTCGGGTCGGGTCGTTTGGTCGTGCCGGGTGAGGGCGTCCGTTCGGGTCGGGTCGGGTGGGCGCCCGTTCGGGTCGGGTCGTTTGGTCGTGCGGGTGAGGGCGTCCGTTCGGGTCGGGTCGGGTCGTCAGGTTCGGGTCGTTTGGTCGTCTTAGGGTGAGAGGCGTCGGATTCGGGTCGAGTCGGGTGGGAAATGGATTGGGTCGGTCGAGTGGGCGTCCGTTGGGCGTGCCGGGTGAGGGCGTCCGTTCGGGTCGGGTCGGGTAGAGCGTCAGGTCGGGTCAGATCGGGTGGGCGTCAGATTCGGGTGGGTCGTTTGGTGGTGCCGGGTGAGGCGTCCGTTCGGGTCGGGTCGGGTGCGTCGTTCGGGTCGGGTCGGGTCGTTCTATAAACAAGTGTGAGGGGGCGTCCGTTCGGGTCGGGTCGTTCGGTCGTGCGGCACGATGGCGTCCGTTCGGGTGGGCGTGCCGGGCGAGGGCGTCCGTTCGGGTCGGGTCGGGTCGTTTGGCCCGAGGGCGCCCGTGTCAAATTTGCTAAGTTGTGACCGCCCGGGTGCCTTGTGCACGTCCGGGCGGCCCGTTTGCCGTTTGCTCCCATGTACGTCCGTTTGGTCGGGTCGTTCGGTCGTGCCGGGCGAGGGCGTCCGTTCGGGTCGGGTCGTTCGGTCGTGCCGGGTGAGGGCGTCCGTTCGGGTCGGGTCGTTTGGTCGTGCGGCACGATGGCGTCCGTTCGGGTGGGCGTGTCGGGCGAGGGCGTCCGTTCGGGTCGGGTCGGGTCGTTTGGCCCGAGGGCGCCCGTGTCAAATTTGCTAAGTTGTGACCGCCCGGGTGCCTTGTGCACGTCCGGGGGGCCCGTTTGCCGTTTGCTCCCATGTGCGTCCGTTTGGTCGGGTCGTTCGGTCGTGCCGGGCGAGGGCGTCCGTTCGGGTCGGGTCGTTCGGTCGTGCCGGGCGAGGGCGTCCGTTCGGGTGGGGTGTTTGGGTCGTGCCGGGTAGAAGCGTCCGTTCGGGTGGCGTGCCGGGCGAGGCGTCCCGTTCGGGTCGGGTCGTTTGGTCGTGCGGGTGAGGGGTCGCGTTCGGGTGAGCGTCTTGCGGCCGAGGCGTCGCGTTCGGGTCGAGTGGGTCGGGCGGCCGAGGCGCCGTGTCAAATTGCTAGTTGTGACCGCCGGGTGCCTTGTGCACGTCCGGGCGGCCCGTTTGCGGTTTGCTCCCGTGTGCGTCCGTTTGGGTCGGGTCGTTCGGTCGTCTTGGGGTGAGCGTCGGATTCGGTCGAATTGGTTCGGTCGTGTCTTGGGAGTGAGGGCGTCCGTTCGGGTCGGGTCGTTCGGTCGTGCCGGGCGAGGGCGTCCGTTCGGGTGGGCGTGCTGGGCGAGGGCGTCCGTTCGGGTCGGGTCGGGTCGTTTGGCCCGAGGGCGCCCGTGTCAAATTTGCTAAGTTGTGACCGCCCGGGTGCCTTGTGCACGTCCGGGCGGCCCGTTTGCCGTTTGCTCCCATGTGCGTCCGTTCGGGTCGGGTCGTTCGGTCGTGCCGGGCGAGGGCGTCCGTTCGGGTCGTGTCGTTCGGTCGTGCCGGGTGAGGGCGTCCGTTCGGGTGAGGGCGTCCGTTCGGGTCGGGTCGTTCGGTCGTGCCGGGCGAGGGCGTCCGTTCGGGTGGGCGTGCCGGGCGAGGGCGTCAGTTCGGGTCGGGTCGGGTCGTTTGGCCCGAGGGCGCCCGTGTCAAATTTGCTAAGTTGTGACCGCCCGGGTGCCTTGTGCACGTCCGGGCGGCCCGTTTGCCGTTTGCTCCCATGTGCGTCCGTTTGGCCGGGCGTGCCGTGTCGCGCCGGGTGAGGGCGTCCGTTCGGGTGGGCGTGCCGGGTGAGGGCGTCCGTTCGGGTCGGGTCGTTCGGTCGTGCCGGGTGATGGCGTCCGTTCGTGTCGTGTCGTTTGGTCGTGCGGCACGATGGCGTCCGTTCGGGTGGGCGTGCCGGGCGAGGGCGTCCGTTCGGGTCGGGTCGGGTCGTTTGGCCCGAGGGCGCCCGTGTCAAATTTGCTAAGTTGTGACCGCCCGGGTGCCTTGTGCACGTCCGGGCGGCCCGTTTGCCGTTTGCTCCCATGTGCGTCGGTTTGGTCGGGTCGTTCGGTCGTGCCGGGCGAGGGCGTCCGTTCGGGTCGGGTCGTTCGGTCGTGCCGGGTGAGGGCGTCCGTTCGGGTCGGGTCGTTTGGTCGTGCGGCACGATGGCGTCCGTTCGGGTGGGCGTGCCGGGCGAGGGCGTCCGTTCGGGTCGGGTTGGGTCGTTTGGCCCGAGGGCGCCCGTGTCAAATTTGCTAAGTTGTGACCGCCCGGGTGCCTTGTGCACGTCCGGGCGGCCCGTTTGCCGTTTGCTCCCATGTGCGTCCGTTTGGTCGGGCGTGCCGTGTCGCGTCGGGTGAGGGCGTCCGTTCGGGTGGCCGTGCCGGGTGAGGGCGTCCGTTCGGGTCGGATCGTTCGGTCGTGCCGTGTGAGGGCGTCCGTTCGTGTCGTGTCGTTTGGTTGTGCGGCACGATGGCGTCCGTTCGGGTGGGCGTGCCGTGCCAGGGCGTCCGTTCGTGTCGGGTCGGGTCGTTTGGCCCGAGGGCGCCCGTGTCATATTTGCTAAGTTGTGACCGCCCGGGTGCCTTGTGCACGTCCGGGCGGCCCGTTTGCCGTTTGCTCCCATGTGCGTCCGTTTGGTCGGGCGTGCCGTGTCGCGTCGGGTGAGGGCGTCCGTTCGGGTGGGCGTGCCGGGTGAGGGCGTCCGTTCGGGTCGGATCGTTCGGTCGTGCCGTGTGAGGGCGTCCGTTCGGGTCGTGTCGGTTGGTTGTGCGGCACGATGGCGTCCGTTCGGGTGGGCGTGCCGTGCCAGGGCGTCCGTTCGTGTCGGGTCGGGTCGTTTGGCCCGAGGGCGCCCGTGTCATATTTGCTAAGTTGTGACCGCCCGGGTGCCTTGTGCACGTCCGGGCGGCCTATTGCCGTTTGCTCCCATGTGCGTCCGTTTGGTCGGGCGTGCCGTGTCGCGCCGGGTGAGGGCGTCCGTTCGGGTGGGCGTGCCGGGTGAGGGCGTTCGTTCGGTCGTGCCGGGTGAGGGCCTCCGTTCGTGCGGCACGATGGCGTCCGTTCGGTTGGGCGAGCCGTGCGAGGGCGTCCGTTCGGGTCGGGTCGGGTCGTTTGGCCCGAGGGCGCCCGTGTCAGATTTGCTAAGTTGTGACCGCCCGGGTGCCTTGTGCACGTCCGGGCGGCCCGTTTGCCGTTTGCTCCCATGTGCGACCGTTCGGGTGGGCGCGTCGTGTCGTGTCGTGCCGGGTGAGGGCGTCCGTTCGGGTCGGGTGGTTTGGCCCGAGGGCGCCCGTGTCACATTTGCTAAGTTGTGACCGCCCGTGTGCCTTGTGCACGTCCGGGCGGCCCGTTTACCGTTTGCTCCCATGTGCGTCCGTTTGGTCGTGCGCGCCGTGTCGTGCCGGGTGAGGGCGTCCGTTCGGGTCGGGTCGTGTGGCCCGAGGCGCCCGTGTCAGATTTGCTAAGTTGTGACCGCCCGGGTGATTTGTGCACGTCCGGGCGGCCCGTTTGCCGTTCGCTCCCATGTGCGTCCGTTCGGGTGGGTGCGCCGTGTCGTGCCGGGTGAGGGCGTCCGTTCGGGTTGGCGTGCCTGGTGAGGTCTTCCGTTCGGGTGGGGTCGTTTGGCTCGAGGGTGCCCGTGTCAGATTTGCCAAGTTGTGACCGCCCGGGTGCCTTGTGCACGTCCGGGCGGCCCGTTTGCCGTTTGCTCCCATGTGCGTCCGTTCGGGTGGGCGTGCCGTGTCGTGCCGGGTGAGGGCGTCCGTTCGGGTGGGCGTGCCGTGTCGTGCCGGGTGAGGGCGTCCGTTCGGGTGGGCGTGCCGTGTCGTGTCGGGTGAGGGCGTCCGTTCGGGTCGGGTCGTTTGGGCCGAGGGCGCCCGTGTCAGATTTGCTAAGTTGTGACCGCGCGGGTGCCTTGTGCACGTCCGGGCGGTCCGTTTGTCGTTTGCTCCCATGTGCGTCCGTTCGGGTCGGGCGTGCCGTGTCGCGCCGGGTGATGGCGTTCGTTCCGGTGGGCGTGCTGGGTGAGGGCGTCCGTTCGAGTCGGGTCGTTTGGCCCGAGGGCGCCCGTGTCAGATTTGCTAAGTTGGGACCGCCCGGGTGCCTTGTGCACGTCCGGGCGGCCCGTTTGCCGGTTGCTCCCATGTTCGGGTGGGCGCGTCGTGTTGCCCCGGGTGAGGGCGGTCGTTCGGGTCGGGTCGTTTGGTTGTGCCGGGTGAAGTCGTCCGTTCGGGTCGGGTCGTTTGGCCCGAGGCCGCCCGTGCCATATTTGCTAAGTTGCGACCGCCCAGGTGCCTTGTGCACGTCCGGGCGGCCCGTTTGCCGTTTGCTCCCATGTGCGCCTGTACGGCGGGGCCCTTCGTGTCGCCCCGGGTGCGGGCGCACGGACGGGGGCGTTCGGGTCGCCCTGTTTTGTCCGAGGGTGCTTTTATCAGATTTGCTTTTCGTGTGAAAGGTGGGTTGGTAATTGAGTTGTTTTGCTCGGTTGTGCCTGAAGAATGGCCTTGGGTCATTTGTAGGGTCGTCGACTTTCTTCTCTCCATCACCACTCGGTAGCATATGAGCGGTAATGTTGGCCAGGGTTGGACTTTCGTGTGAAAGGTGGGTTGGTAACTGAGTTGCTTGTTCGGGTGTGCCTGAAGAGTGGCCTTGGGTCATTTGTAGGGTCGTCGACATTCATCTTCTCTCCATCCCCACTCGGTAGCGCATGAGCGGTAATGTTGGCCATGCTTGTCCTGGGAGGCATATGTGAAAAGAGTTGCCCTTCCGCTCCGTGTTCTCGGAGTTGGATGAGGTCGCTCTGTGTGGCTCCTTGAGACAACTGGCCGGTCGCCTATGTCGCTCTCGTGCCCCTTGCTCGCTCGTTAGCTCCGTCGATGTTGGCTCTTCGCCATATTGTTCACCTCCTCCCTTTTTGGTGGGTTGGAGAGGTGGGCTTTTGTCTCGTTGGCTTCGTGAAATCGGCTCCTCGCTATATTGTTCACCTCCTCCCCTTTCGGAGGGGGGAGGGGTTGGATTTTCGTGTGAAAGGTGGGTTGGTAACTGAGTTGCTTGTTCGGGTGTGCCTGAAGAGTGGCCTTGGGTCATTTGTAGGGTCGTCGACTTTCTTCTCTCCATCACCACTCGGTAGCATATGAGCGGTAATGTTGGCCAGGGTTGGACTTTCGTGTGAAAGGTGGGTTGGTAACTGAGTTGCTTGTTCGGGTGTGCCTGAAGAGTGGCCTTGGGTCATTTGTAGGGTCGTCGACATCCATCTTCTCTCCATCCCCACTCGGTAGCGCATGAGCGGTAATGTTGGCCATGCTTGTCCTGGGAGGCATATGTGAAAAGAGTTACCCTTTCGCTCTGTGTTCTCAGAGTTGGATGAGGTCGCTCTGTGTGGCTCCTTGAGACAACTGGTCGGTCGCCTATGTTGCTCTCGTGCCCCTTGCTCGCTCGTTGGCTCAGTCGATGTTGGCTCTTCGCTATATTGTTCACCTCCTCCCTTTTTGGTGGGTTGGAGAGGTGGGCTTTTGTCTCGTTGGCTTTCGGGAAATTGGCTCCTCGCTATATTGTTCACCTCCTCCCCTTTTGGTGGGGGGAGGGGTTGGATTTTCGTGTGAAAGGTGGGTTGGTAACTGAGTTGCTTGTTCGGGTGTGCCTGAAGAGTGGCCTTGGGTCATTTGTAGGGTCGTCGACATCCATCCCCACTCGGTAGCGCATGAGCGGTAATGTTGGCCATGCTTGTCCTGGGAGGCATATGTGAAAAGAGTTGCCCTTCCGCTCTGTGTTTTCAGAGTTGGATGAGGTCGCTCTGTGTGGCTCCTTGAGACAACTGGCCGGTCGCCTATGTCGCTCTCGTGCCCCTTGCTCGCTCGTTGGCTCCGTCGATGTTGGCTCTTCGCCATATTGTTCACCTCCTCCTTTTTTGGTGGGTTGGAGAGGTGGGCTTTTGTCTCGTTGGCTTCGTGAAATCGGCTCCTCGGTATATTGTTCACCTCCTCCCCTTTCGGTGGGGGGAGGGGTTGGGTTTTCGTGTGAAAGGTGGGTTGGTAACTGAGTTGCTTGTTCGGGTGTGCCTGAAGAGTGGCCTTGGGTCATTTGTAGGGTCGTCGACATTCATCTTCTCTCCATCCCCACTCGGTAGCGCATGAGCGGTAATGTTGGCCATGCTTGTCCTGGGAGGCATATGTGAAAAGAGTTGCCCTTTCGCTCTGTGTCCTCAGAGTTGGATGAGGTCGCTCTGTGTGGCTCCTTGAGACAACTGGCCGGTCGCTTATGTCTCTCTCGTGCCCCTTGCTCCCTTGTTGGCTCCGTCGATGTTGGCTCTTCGCTATATTGTTCACCTCCTCCCTTTTTGGTGGGTTGGAGAGGTGGGCTTTTGTCTCGTTGGCTTTCGTGAAATCGACTCCTCGCTATATTGTTCACCTCCTCCCCTTTTGGTGGGGGGAGGGGTTGGATTTTCGTGTGAAAGGTGGGTTGGTAACTGAGTTGCTTGTTCGGGTGTGCCTGAAGAGTGGCCTTGGGTCATTTGTAGGGTCGTCGACTCTCGTCTTCTCTCCATCCCCACTCGGTAGCGCATGAGCGGTAATGTTAGCCATGCTTGTCCTGGGAGGCATATGTGAAAAGAGTTACCCTTCCACTCTGTGTTCTCAGAGTTGGACGAGGTCGCTCTGTGTGGCTCCTTGAGACAACTGGCCGGTCGCCTATGTCGCTCTCGTGCCCCTTGCTCGCTCGTTGGCTCCGTCGATGTTGGCTCTTCGCCATATTGTTCACCTCCTCCCTTTTTGGTGGGTTGGAGAGGTGGGCTTTTGTCTCGTTGGCTTCGTGAAATGGGCTCCTCGCTATATTGTTCACCTCCTCCCCTTTCGGTGGGGGGAGGGGTTGGATTTTCGTGTGAAAGGTGGGTTGGTAACTGAGTTGCTTGTTCGGGTGTGCCTGAAGAGTGGCCTTGAGTCATTTGTAGGGTCGTCGACTCTCGTCTTCTCTCCATCCCCACTCGGTAGCGCATGAGCGGTAATGTTGGCCATGCTTGTCCTGGGAGGCATATGTGAAAGGAGTTACCCTTCCGCTCTGTGTTCTCAGAGTTGGACGAGGTCGCTCCGTGTGGCTCCTTGAGACAACTGGCCGGTCGCCTATGTCGCTCTCGTGCCCCTTGCTCGCTCGTTGGCTCCGTCGATGTTGGCTCTTCGCCATATTGTTCACCTCCTCCCTTTTTGGTGGGTTGGAGAGGTGGGCTTTTGTCTCGTTGGCTTCGTTAAATCGGCTCCTCGCTATATTGTTCACCTCCTCCCCTTTTGGTCGGGGGAGGGGTTGGATTTTCGTGTGAAAGGTGGGTTGGTAACTGAGTTGCTTGTTCGGGTGTGCCTGAAGAATGGCCTTGGGTCATTTGTAGGGTGGTCGACATTCATATTCTCTCCATCCCCACTCGGTAGCACATGAGCGGTAATGTTGGCCATGCTCGTCCTTGGAGGCATATGTGAGCAATTCCCCCTTCGCTCCGTGTTCTCGGAATTGGATGGGTTTTTGTGTGTGGCTCCTTGAGACGACTGTCCTCTTCATTGTTTGGCTCTTCACGGTGCCGGTTTCTTGTGCTTGTACTCTTTCTATGTCAGCACTGTGGGTTGAGATACATACGTTTAAGAGGAATGTGGAGGGGTTTTCGCTGTAAGCTTCCCCTCTTGCTTGCTTTTTCCATTGGGCGATGTGAGGAGCGGGGTTCTCCTTGTTGTAAAATTAAGGTCTGGAATTCCTTTCAGAGTGCACGTTGTTTGTCCCTGCGTTGGCTTTGAGGTCTTGATAGATGTGGTGGCCCATTTGTTTGCTCGAGTGGTCGGCTTTTTCCTTGCATCTTGCGTGCATCGTAGGATTATGCGGCTTGGAATGTTGAGACACAAGGTGATGGGCATTTCTTGTATTGTTGATCGCTCATGCGATTGTGGTCCAACGGGGATGAGGCTTGCTACGTTGATGGCGGGGGCTATATCTGGAAGGAGGACTTGAAGGTGGAACGCTTCGACCTCCCTCCTCTATGTGGAGGTGGCTGCAGGTGAGAAGTTTTCATTGTCCAGTTGGTAAGTCGGTGGGGCAATCTCCCAGGTTGCTTGTATGCAGGGTGTGTGGGGTGCGGGGCTGCCTGATCCCTCCTCTTGTTCGGATATGTTCATGCCTTTTGTAACGAGCCTCTTGATATGCATTCATTTTATTTCCTCTGCCTTCGCATCGAGGTTGCCCCAGGCGATCAAGCGATCGAGGTCCACCGTTGCTGCTGTCCGGGTGGACTCCTAGGTGGTCTCGGTGCGGGGTGGGGGGAGGGTTGGAGGGGGGAATTTTTAAGGGAGGTTGCAAGAATGGTCGTT
>JAXQQM020092024.1:47500-65000 GCA_034641835.2 Pinus albicaulis | reverse complement strand
TTGAGAGACACCCACGGTGTAGGGGCGTGACAGTTGGTATCAGAGCCAATACCTCTACAAACGGAAGAGAACTTGATAACTGATATCAAGTTGGGCAAGTTGCAGGTTGCAGTTGGCGTTGAAGCTGACTTATATATTTGGGTTTCTCTTGAGACCTTAGCTGAAGCAAGGCATGGCCAGGGCTAGAGCTACAATGGAAGAATTCATCCGACAGAAGATGGATCTTGAAGCGTTGCAATGGATAAAGCAGCTGAATGAAGAAAAGAACCATAAGAAGAGGTTAAAACCTTCTATTATGGGGAAGCAGAATGTTATGGATGTTTTGGAGGAACTTTTACAACAAGTTGAACCAAAGACACCACAAACATTGGAGCTTGAAGCTACAAGGGAGGAAAGTTTGGAGGCTCGAAAGAGGCTTATGAGCATGACGGAGTTCTTGGAAGAAAGAAGGCAACGACACTACAACGCTCTTGTTCAAGTGGAGGAACGCTTGGAGCACATGGGAGACGAGATGGTGGAGATGCAGACTTCCTTTGAAGACTTGCATGGCCAAATTGCTGAACTTGGAGGACCGAAAGATGATTCTCATGAGGATGATATTATGGAAAAGATGAAGGACGAACTTGTGACACAAGTTGAACCAAGACAAGACACATTGCAAGCATTGGTGGGCAAACCACATGGAGATGTTGCGAATGTGAGCATGATCATGGAGGAACTTGATGAGCAGGGGGTACCAGGATCGAACACATCAAAGACATTGATGAGGATGGAGGACACTCACTTGAGCAGTCTTCATGCAGATATGACTTGTGTTTCACGGAAGCGTAAGGAGGATGGACCAAATATGGAGATGAGGAGGAAGATGACTTCTTTGCCAACACCATTGGTGACTACTCCTTGGACGCATATGATGAGACCTTGTACATTGATGGAGCAAGGGACATGGGACGATGCAAACCTTGTTGAGGCAATTTGTGACCCTACACTTGATGGTCCAAATGCCCGGGACAAGGGAGGAACGTGATGGCCTTTGTGATGAAAAGGGGTCATGCTTAGCCATATAAAATGGCAAGTGCCCGGCATGACCCATACACTACCTTGGTGGTAGGGCACGTTGATGGAGTAGACTTCTTCATGGCTTCAACCAAGAGGGACCTCTTGGCAGACCTTTAGTGAGGGAGCAGCTTGAAGGAAGTACTCATATATATGATGGAGGTAGGAGTGACCGAGAGCACTTCACTTCGATATGTGGAGACATGATGATGATGAGAGTTGAGTTGAGTTCACTTGGATGAACACATGGGTAGCCAGAGTCATGGACATGGACTACATGGATATTCTTTATAGATGGACTGATGGGATGTTGTTCACCATGAGCAACTTGGACATTGGTTGGATGAGCAGCCTATGAGACATTCATATGTATGCAGAGTGAGAACTTGTGATGGCACTCATGGCCAATACAAGTAGACTTACCAACGCTTTGGATATGATGAGGCATGGGAGTTCATGGTGGAGTTGCATTCGTTGGAGACTTCATATTATGGTGATCTTGGAGTATCTGACTCATTGAAGAGCTGAGGTCAGGATTGGTCCTGATTTTGATGCAGTATGGGATTCATACCTTGGAGCACATTTATGGGGTGTGTTCGGGAGGAGTCACTTGATGGAGATGATAGAGCTGAGACACTTTGGAGTTTGATGGAGATGCAGCGATGGATGCCTTGGTGGCACACACTTTGGCATGGGCTTGAGTCTACTTGACTTAGCCACACTTCTTACATTTGATGATGCTTGGAGGATGAGCCTACTTACATACAAGTAGAGCACATGGATTAGCATCATGGACAGCATGTTGTGGATGAGATGGATACACTTCATGGACCCAAACATGGCTCTTGGATGAGATTCAGATTTGATCGAGTTGATGGATGTGACAGATTGCAGAAGGAAGAACTAACGCAGGGTATGAGGATGGACATTCTCATGATGAGGACGTTATGGTTGGACTGATCACCCAATTAGTTCGAGTTGTGGGGACTAGTAATGTGCAGAGTTATGCCGGATACATAGCAGATTTTGTTATGTTGAGTTGGTTGGAGTACTTGATGCAGAACTTCACATGGATTCGACAATGATCGGGGAGATATCTCATGGACATGGACCTTACTGGTTTATGCGACGATAGTTGCGACGATATTCACACATGGAGTTGTGACGGGCGTGCGACGGAAGGATGATGTTGTCAAGGGACGACAACGCTTTGAAGTGGGGGAGAATGTAACGCCCCGGCACTTCGTGAGCGCGTTCGGTGAAATGGGCGCGCCGGTGAGCGTTTGGTGAGCTTGGGCGCCGTGCGACGTAACGGGCGCGTGTCGACATAACGGGCGCGCGTCGCACGTTGGCGTGTCACGGGCGCGCTAGTGTGGAAGACGAGTCATGGACGAGTTGTATGTGCGACGAGTCAACGAGGCGTTGGCGTTTTGAGTTTATACCAACGGGCACCGTGGGCAAGTAGACCGATAGGTGAATCGGTGGGTCGGTCGGCACGTTGGGCGCGCGACCGACACCACACTTGGTGGGCAAGTCAACAAGCGAGGGGTTGGCTCGGGTCGGCCGAGCGCCCCCAACACCCACAAACGTTATGTTTCGTGGGCGGGCGGTATTGTAAGCGCCTTGATAGAATGGGCGCGCGCCACGGCAACGGGCGCGCCCACAAGGGCGTCACGACCACAAACGAAGAGCGGTTGGTAATCTGACGTGGAAGGTTATGTGGGCGACAGGCGCACGCAAGAGCGACACGGTCGCTCCGCGGGTGGGCGGCCGCCCCCTCACACCAAAACGAGGGGTCGGCTCGGGTCAGCCGAGCGCCCCAACACCCGTAGACGCGACGGTTCATGAGGGCGTCGGCGTAATGGGTGGGTCGGCTCATGGTGGAGCGAGCGACCACACTTTACTTGGCACGCATATATATTGGAAGAGCGTGGAAGTGGAGAAGGAATCAAGCCAAGCAAGCGAACAAGTCGAGCAAGACGAAGGGTAGCCGCAGCAACGAGTCAACAACTCGTTGGTGGAAGGCGCAGCTGAACGGAGTCGGGTCGAGTCGGGTCGAGCTCGTGCAGGCCGCACCGCAGATTCTGGTCGGGTCGGGTCGTGCGCAGTTCTGGTCGAGTCGGGTCGTTCCTGGGTGCCGAGTAACGGCAGGGGCCCAGCATGAAAATTGCGATTCCGGGAGCTACGGGTGTCGGATTGAGGTGCCGTAAAAACCAAAAGTTGCGTAATTCCGAGGAGCATCCAACCATACAGGTTTGGGACGGATTGGACAC
This sequence comes from Pinus albicaulis, assembly GCA_034641835.2. Lineage (NCBI taxonomy): Eukaryota > Viridiplantae > Streptophyta > Pinopsida > Pinales > Pinaceae > Pinus > Pinus albicaulis. The sequence goes on along the minus strand of JAXQQM020092024.1, from coordinate 61,671 downwards.
ACGGTCAGCTCAGAAAACTCTCTGCACTGATTCGGGGCAACGGTTTGAGTGACTCGGGTGACCAGCACTTGGGCAGTTTTGGGCAGAACTTCCGACGGTGAACTTCGATGGTTGTACATGTCTGTTGTAAGCTAGTTTGAGGATTGGCAAGTCTTAGAAATTGGCCAAGAGGCAAATAGCCTGACTGTTGTAATTGTATTTTTGATGACGGACGCACATGGGAGCAAACGACAAACGGACCGCCCGGACGTGCACAAGGCACCCGGGCGGTCACAACTTAGCAAATCTGACACGGGCGCCCTCGGCCCAAACGACCCGACCCGAACGGACGCCCTCACCCGGCACGACACGGCACGCCCACCCGAACGGACGCCCTCACCCGGCACGGCACGGCACGCCCACCCGAACGGACGCACATGAGAGCAAACGGCAAACGGGCCGCCCGGACGTGCACAAGGCACCCGGGCGGTCACAACTTGGCAAATCTGACACGGGCACCCTCGAGCCAAACGACCCCACCCGAACGGAAGACCTCACCAGGCACGCCAACCCGAACGGACGCCCTCACTCGGCACGACACGGCGCGCCCACCCGAACGGACGCACATGGGAGCGAACGGCAAACGGGCCGCCCAGACGTGCACAAATCACCCGGGCGGTCACAACTTAGCAAATCTGACACGGGCGCCCTCGGGCCACACGACCCGACCCGAACGGACGCCCTCACCCGGCACGACACGGCGCACACGACCAAACGGACGCACATGGGAGCAAACGGTAAACGGGCCGCCCGGACGTGCACAAGGCACACGGGCGGTCACAACTTAGCAAATGTGACACGGGCGCCCTCGGGCCAAACCACCCGACCCGAACGGACGCCCTCACCCGGCACGACACGACACGACGCGCCCACCCCAACGGTCGCACATGGGAGCAAACGGCAAACGGGCCGCCCGGACGTGCACAAGGCACCCGGGCGGTCACAACTTAGCAAATCTGACACGGGCGCCCTCGGGCCAAACGACCCGACCCGACCCGAACGGACGCCCTCGCACGGCTCGCCCAACCGAACGGACGCCATCGTGCCGCACGAACGGAGGCCCTCACCCGGCACGACCGAACGAACGCCCTCACCCGGCACGCCCACCCGAACGGACGCCCTCACCCGGCGCGACACGGCACGCCCGACCAAACGGACGCACATGGGAGCAAACGGCAAACGGGCCGCCCGGACGTGCACAAGGCACCCTGGCGGTCACAACTTAGCAAATATGACACGGGCGCCCTCGGGCCAAACGACCCGACCCGACACGAACGGACGCCCTCGCACGGCACGCCCACCCGAACGGACGCCATCGTGCCGCACAACCAAACGACACGACACGAACGGACGCCCTCACACGGCACGACCGAACGATCCGACCCGAACGGACGCCCTCACCCGGCACGCCCACCCGAACGGACGCCCTCACCCGACGCGACACGGCACGCCATTAACGACACGAACGGGACGCCTCACACGGCACGACGAACGATCTCGACCCGAACGGGACGCTTCACTCCGCACGCGCCCACCCGAACGCACGCTTCATCTGCACGCCCACTCCAAACGGACGCCCTCACCCGGCGCGACACTCAAGACGCCCGACCAAACGGACGCACATGGGAGCAAACGATAATCGGAGCGTCCGTGACGTGCACAAGGCACCCTAAGCAATAATTATCCTGAAGAAATATGACACTAGCGCCTGCCAAACGACCCGACCCGACCCGAACGGACGCCCTCGCCCGGCACGCCCACCCGAACGGACGCCATCGTGCCGCACGACCAAACGACCCGACCCGCACGGACGCCCTCCCCCGGCACGACCGAACGACCCGACCCGAACGGACGCCCTCACCCGGCACGACCGAACGACCCGACCCGAACGGACGCACATGGGAGCAAACGGCAAACGGGCCGCCCGGATGTGCACAAGGCACCCGGGCGGTCACAACTTAGCAAATTTGACACGGGCGCCCTCGGGCCAAACGACCCGACCCGACCCGAACGGACGCCCTCGCCCGGCACGCCCACCCGAACGGACGCCATCGTGCCGCACGACCAAACGACACGACACGAATGGACGCCATCACCAGGCACGACCGAACGACCCGACCCGAACGGACGCCCTCACCCGGCACGCCCACCCGAACGGACGCCCTCACCCGGCGCGACACGGCACGCCCGGCCAAACGGACGCACATGGGAGCAAACAGCAAACGGGCCGCCCGGACGTGCACAAGGCACCCGGGCGGTCACAACTTAGCAAATATGACACGGGCGCCAACGGAAACGATCACCCAACCCGAATGATTTCCTGCTCTCGCACACCCACCCGATCAGATGCCATCGTAAGCGCACGACCAAACGACACGACCCGAACGCGACGCTCACTCGGCACGACCGAACAACTCCAAACCCGAACGGACGCTTCACCCGCACGCCCACCTTAATGAGCCGTTCCCTCACTCCGATGTATATTGGACCAACCCACTAAACGTATGCACATAGGAGCAAATGGCAAACGGCTTCGCCCGACGTGCACAAGGTTACGCCACACCCCCGTTGTCCCTTAACCACCTATGTAGGTGTGCGTAATCGCCGTACTTTTTCTTTTTGCGAAATACCTGGCACCTGCACTACGCCTTAAGCAACATTCATTAGTTATTAGCAAATGTTCTTTCAATAAAGGAAATAAACATAAACATCAATATCATAACCACAAGTACGCCCATACATACAAGGGAGGGGCAACTCCCTGATAAAATGAGTCTGCCCAAGATATTATGTTTCATCAAAATACAAGTACAACAGTAAGACTATTTGCCTCTTGGCCAAGTTCTAAGACTTTCCAATCCTCAAACTAGCATACAACAGACTTATACAACCATTGAAGATCACCGTCGGAAGTGCTGCCCAAATCTGCCCAAGTGCTGGTCACTCGGGTCACTCAAACCGTTGCTCCGTTCTAGTGCAGAGCGTTTTTTGAGTAGACCGTGTGCCCAAAGCGCTCCAAACCTGTATGGTTGGATGCCTCTCTCCAAGACGCACCTTCTGCAATTTACGGCACCTCGATCCCACCTACGTAGCTCCCGGAATCGCAGTTTTCGTGCTCGGCCGTTACCGTTTTCCCGGCGCCCAGGACGACCCGACTCGACCCGACGTGCAGCGACGCCCGCCCAGAACCGACCTACAGTGCGCTCGGTGGTCTGCGGTGTGCTCGTGCAACTGCGGCCCGACTCGTCCGACTCCCCTTGCTGCGCTGCTCTTCGTCCAACGAGTTGTTGACTCGTTGCAGCTCGCTCCTTGTCGTGTTGCTTGACTTCGCTTGCTGTTCGTTGATGCCTTCTCCACTTCCACGCTCGTCCAACTTATACGCGTTCCAAGCGGAGTGTGGTCGCTCGCCCTACCACGAGCCGACCCACCCGTTACGCCGACGCCCTCATGAAACGCCGCGTCCATGGTGTTGGGGCGCTCGGCCGACCCGAGCCGACCCCTCGTGTTGGTATGAGGGGCGCTCGGCCGACCCGAGCCGACCCCCCGTGTTGGCTTTGCGTGCACCCGTCGCCCACATAAACTCGTCGGCCCGTTTTAACCTTAACCACCCTTCGTTTGTTGTGGTCGTGACGCCCGTTGTGGGCGCGCCCGTCGCCGTGGCGCACGCCCGTCTATCGGACCGCTCGTAATACCGTCCGCCCACGAAACGTGTGTTTGTGGGTGTTGGGGCGCTCGGCCGACCCGAGCCGACCCCTCCGTTTGCTAACTCGCCCTCCAAGTGTGGCGTCGGTCGCGCGCCCAACGCGCCGGCCGACCCACCGACTCGTTCACCGGTCAACTCGTCCGCGGGTGCCCATTGGTATAAACTTCCTTCGCCAATACTTACGTTGACTCGTCGCTCTACCAACGCGCCCATGACTCACTCCACACACTTGCGCGCTTGTGCTACTCCAACGTGCGACGCGCGCCCATTATGTCGACGCGTGCCCGTTACGTCGCAACGGCGCCCGAGTTCATCAAACGCCCAACCGGCGCGCCCGTCCCACCGACGCGCCTATGAAGTGTCGGGGCGTTACATTCTCCCCCACTTCAAAGCGTTGTCGTCCCTTGACAACATCATCCTTTCATCGCACGCCCATCACAACTCCGTGTGTGAATCCTCGTCGCAACTCCCTTGCATAACCCAACAAGGTTTATGTCCATGAGATATCTACTCAATCATCGTCGAATCCATGTGAACTCTGCATCAAGTACTCCAACCAACTCAACACAAAAAAATCTGCTATGTATCCGGCATAACTCTGCACATTACTAGTCCCCACAACTCGAACTAATTGGGTGATCAGTCCAACCATAACGTCCTCATCATGAGAATGTCCATCCTCATACCCTGCGTTAGTTCTTCCTCCTGCAATCTGTCACATCCATCAACTCGATCAAATCTGAATCTCATCCAAGTGCCATGTTTGGGTCCATGAAGTGTATCCATCTCATCCACAACATGCTGTCCATGATGCTAATCCATGTGTTCTACTTGTATGCAAAGTAGGCTCATCCTCCAAGCATCATCAAAAGAAGAAGTGTGGCTAAGTCAAGTAGACTCAAGCCCATGCCAAAGTGTGTACCACCAAGGCATCCATCGCTGCATCTCCATCAAACTCCAAAGTGTCCCAGCTCTATCATCTCCATCAAGTGACTCCTCCCGAACACACCCCATAAATGTGCTCCAAGGTATGCATCCCATACTGCATCAAAATCAGGACCAATCCTGACCTCAGCTCCTCAATGAGTCAGATACTCCAAGATCACCATAATATGAAGTCTCCAATGAATGCAACTCCACCATGAACTCCCATGCCTCATCATATCCAAAGCGTTGGTAAGCCTACTTGTATTGGCCATGAGTGCCATCACAAGTGCTCACTCTGCAAACATATGAATGTCTCATAGGCTGCTCATCCAACCAATGTCCAAGTTGCTCATGGTGAACAACGTCCCATCAGTCCATCTATAAGAAATCTCCATGTAGTTCATGTCCATGACTTTGGCTGCCCATGTGTTCATCCAAGTGAACCCAACTCAACTCTCATCATCATCATGTCTCCACATATCGAAGTGAAGTGCTCTCGGTCACTCCTACTTCCATCATACATATGAGTACTTCCTTCAAGCTGCTCCCCCACTAAAGGTCTGCCAAGAGTTCCATCTTGGTTGAAGCCATGAAGAAGTCTACTCCAACAACGTGCCCTACCACCAAGGTAGTGTGTGGGTCATGACGGGCACTTGCCATTCTACATGGCTAAGCATGACCCCTTTCCATCACAAAGGTCATCACGTTCCACCCTTGTCCCGGGCATTTGGACCATCAAGTGTTGGGTCACAAATTGCCTCAACAAGGTCTGCATCGTCCCATGTCCCTTGCTCCATCAATGTACAAGGTCTCATCGTAGGCCTCCAAGGAGTAGTCACCAATGGTGTTGGCAAAGAAGTCATCTTCTTTCTCATCTCCATATTCGATCCATCCTCCTTACGCTTCCGTGAAACACAAGTCATATCTCCATGAGAATCATCCAACAATGCTTGCAACGTGCTTGGTCTTGGTCCAACTTGGTTATCAAGTTCATCCTTGACATCTTCTACATCTGCAACATCATTCGATCCTCCAAGTTCAGCAGTTTGCCCATGAAAGCCTTTCAAGGAATTTCGCATCTCCACTATCTCATCTCCAATGTGTTCCAAGCGTTCCTCCACTTGCACAAGAGCCTTGTAGTGTTCCTGCCTTGTTTCCTCCAAGAACTTTGTCATGTTCACAAGCTTCTTTCGAGCCTCCAAACCTGCTTCCCTTGTAGCTCCAAGCTCCAATGTTTGTGGTGTCTTTGGTTCAACTTGTTGTAAAAGTTTCTCCAAAACAACATCCATAACATTCTGCTTCCCCATAATAGAAGGTTTTAACCTCTTCTTATGGTTCTTCTCTTCAAGTCTAACAAGCTCATCTCGGTGAGTTTGTAGTTCATAGCATAATGCCATCCATCCATCAAACTGGTCCATCTTGTCTCGAAGTCTTTCGAACTCATCTTGATTTGAATAAGAGATCCCCTCCTTGCACAAGGCCATAAGAGCGATCTTAGCCTCATTCACCTCTTCATGAATCTTCTTAGCCTTCTTCCAAGTTTCCACCAATTTTCTTTCAACGACTCCAAGTTTGTTTCGAATTCTTGGGATTTCTTCGTTCAGCTGCTTTATCCATTGCAACGCTTCACAAGTCTTCTCTTCGAATTCTTCCCAACTCGGCATGTCTCCTTTTCTAGCTTTAGCCCTGGCAAATGCCTTGCTTCAGCTAAGGTCTCCAAGAGAAACCCAAATATATAAGTCAGCTTCAACACCAACTGCAACCCTGCAACTGTGTTCCTGCTTCAGCAAAAGCTCTCTGCGGAGGTGTCCGATACCATTTGTCTTGCAATCCGTATCAGTCCTCTGATACCATCTGATGTGCAATAGCAGATGTGTTATCAGAGTTCCATTCGTATCAGTGCCTCTAATACCATCTGTCACGCCCCTACACCTCGGTTGTCCCTTAACCGCTCTATGTAGGCAGGTGCGGCACTGTCGTACTTTTTCTTTTGCGAAATACTCAAGTACCCAGACTACGCCTTAAGCAACATTCGTTAGTTATTAGCAAATGTTCTTTCAATTATGCGGAAATAAACATAAACATCAATATCATAACCACAAGTACGCCCATACATACAAGGGAGGGGCAACTCCCTGATAAAATGAGTCTGCCCAAGATATTATGTTTCATCAAAATACAAGTACAACAGTAAGACTATTTGCCTCTTGGCCAAGTTCTAAGACTTGCCAATCCTCAAACTAGCATACAACAGACTTATACAACCATTGAAGATCACCGTCGGAAGTGCTGCCCAAATCTGCCCAAGTGCTGGTCACTCGGGTCACTCAAACCGTTGCTCCGTTCTAGTGCAGAGCGTTTTCTAAGTAGACCGTGTGCCCAAAGCGCTCCAAACCTATATGGTTGGATGCCTCTCTCCAAGATGCACCTTCTACAATTTACGGCACCTCAATCCGACCTACGTAGCTCCCGGAATCGCAGTTTCCGTGCTGGGCCGTTACCGTTTGCCCGGCGCCCAGGACGACCCGACTCGACCCGACGTGCAGCGACGCCCGCCCAGAACCGACCTGCGGTGCGCTCGGCGGTCTGTGGTGCACTCGTGCAGCTGCGGCCCGACTCGTCCGACTCCCCTTGCTGCGCTGCTCTTCGTCCAACGAGTTGTTGACTCGTTGCAGCTCGCTCCTTGTCGTGTTGCTTGACTTCGCTTGCTGTTCGTTGATGCCTTCTCCACTTCCACGCTCGTCCAACTTATACGCGTTCCAAGCGGAGTGTGGTCGCTCGCCCTACCATGAGCCGACCCACCCGTTACGTCGACGCCCTCATGAAACGCCGCGTCCATGGTGTTGGGGCGCTCGGCCGACCCGAGCCGACCCCTCGTGTTGGTATGAGGGGCGCTCGGCCGACCCGAGCCGACCCCCCGTGTTGGCTTTGCGTGCACCCGTCGCCCACATAAACTCGTCGGCCCGTTTTAACCTTAACCACCCTTCGTTTATTGTGGTTGTGACGCCCGTTGTGGGCGCGCCCGTCGTCGTGGCGCGCGCCCATCTATCGAATCTCAGAGCACGTCCGCCCACGAACGTGTGTGCTCAGGCTGGGGCGCTCGCCCGACCCGAGCGACCCCTCCGTTTGCTAACTCGCCCCAAGTTGTGGTGTTGCCGCGCGCCCAACGCGCCGCCGACCCACCACTGCCTCACTCCGCCACCCGTCTCACGGGCGTCGTTGCATAAACTTCTTCGCCAATACGCCACGCTGACTCGTCGCTTCACAACGCGCCCATGACTCGCTTCCACACACTTGCGCTGCACCCAACGTGCGACGCGCGCCCGTTATGTCGACGCGCGCCCGTTACGTCGCAACGGCGCCCGAGTTCATCAAACGTCTAACCGGCGCGCCCGTCCCACCGACGCGCCTATGAAGTGTCGGGGCGTTACAACAAGGCACCCGGGCGGTCACAACTTAGCAAATATGACACGGGCGCCCTCGGGCCAAACGACCCGACCCGACCCGAACGGACACCCTCGTACGGCACGCCCACCCGAACGGATGCCATCGTGCCGCACAACCAAACGACACGACACGAACGGACGCCCTCACCTGGCACGACCAAACAACCCGACCCGAACGGACGCCCTCGCACGCCACGCCCACGCGAACGGATGCCATCATGCCGGACAACCAAACGACACGACACGAACGGACGCCCTCACCTGGCACGACCGAACGAAAGTCATCCGAATCGACTTCATTACGGGGAGCAACGGTTAATCCAAGCCGCCCGACGGCACAAGGCACTCCCATGTCACAACTTAGTAAATTTGACACGGCGCCTGCCAAACAACCCGAACGGACGCTCGTCGGAGCACACCTAACGGGGACGCCCTCACTCCTACACGACCAAACGACCCGACCCGAACGGACGCCTCACCCTAAGACGACCGAATGACCCGAATCTGACGCCCCCTACCCGGCACGACCAAACGAACCGACCGAATCCGGATGCACACATGGGAGCAAACAATGTAATATCACTGACGTGCACAAGGCACCCGGCGGTCACAACTTAGCACCGACTCGGCGCCGGCCAAACGACTCCGACCCGACCCGAACGGACGCTCGCTCGACACGCGAATTCGAACGGACGCCCTCACCCGCCACAACCAAACGACCCGAATCTTGAATCCGGACGCCTCACTCCCAAGACGTAATCGAACGACCCGACCCGAACGGACGCCATCGTGCCGCACGACCAAACGACCCGACCCGAACGGACGCCCTCACCCGGCACGACCGAACGACCCGACCCGAACTGACGCCCTCGCCCGGCACGACCGAACGACCCGACCAAACGGACGCACATGGGAGCAAACGGCAAACGGGCCGCCCGGACGTGCACAAGGCACCCGGGCGGTCACGACTTAGCAAATCCGACACGGGCGCCCTCGGGCCAAACGACCCGACCCGACCCGAACGGATGCCCTCACCCGGCACGCCCACCCGAATAACGGACACCCCCTGCCAAACGACCCGACCCGAACGGACGCCCTCACACGGCACGACCGAACGACCCGACCCGACCCGACCCGAACGGACGCCCTCACACGGCACGACCGAACGACCCGACCCGACCCGACCCGAATGGACGCCCTCACCCGGCACGCCCACCCGAACGGACGCCCTCCCCCGGCAACCAAATGACCCGAACCGACCCGTCCATTTAGAGGCGCCCACTCCGACCCGACTCGACACGGACGCCTCACCCGCACGACCAAACGACCTCAATTCGAACTGACGCCCACCCGACCCGACCCGAACCCGACGCCCACTCGACTCCGACCCGACCTGGACGCTCCCTCACTCCGCACGACCAAACGACCGACCCGAATCCGGGACGCCCTTGGGCGGGTCGACTCCGACCTCGACTCCGACGGACGCCCTTGGGCCAAACGACCAGAACGGACGCCCTCACCCACCACGACCAAACGACCCGACCCGAACGGACGCCCTCACCCGGCACGACCGAACGACCCGACCTGACCCGAACGGACGCACATGGGTCCAAACGGCAAACGGGCCGCACGGACGTGCACAAGGCACCCGGGCGGTCACAACTTAGCAAATCTGACACGGGCGCCCTCCGACCAAACGGCCCGACCCGGACGGACGCCCTCACCCGGTGCCACACGACCCGCCCGACCGAACGTACGCACATGGGAGCAAACGGCAAACGGGTCGCTCGGACGTGCACAAGGCACCCGGGCGGTCACAACTTAGCAAATCTGATACGGGCGCCCTCGGCCCAAACGACTCGACCCGAACGCCTTTGGCCGGACGCCCTCACCCGACGCGCCCGACCCGACCCGAACGCGTTTGGCTGGGCGAGTCGGGTGACCCAAGACTGGGCGCCTCTGCACGAACTGCACTACAGTGCGGAAGCCATTCCGGGAGCGTCCGGAGTCGGAATTGAGTGCCGTAAATTGCAGAATGTGCGTATTGACGGGCCGCATCTAACCGTACAGTTGGGAAGCGGATTGGACACACAGGGAGCTCGAGGGACGGTCTACACTGATTTGTAGTGCCGATTTGAGTGACCCGGCAGCACTTGGGCAGTTTTGTGCAGGATATTCCCAAGGTGAATTCTGATGATTGTAAATGATTGATGTAGGCTAGTTTGATGGTTGACAAGCCTTAGGGCTTGGTCAAAAGGCTAACTTGCCTTGCCAAGGAGCAGAAGTGGCTTCTGGTGGATTGTAACTTATTATTTCATATTTATCATTATTAACAGGGAATTGCCACTCCCTTGTATGTATGAGCATACTTGTGGATTGATAATGATGTTTATGTTTATTTCCGCATATCGAGAGAACCTTTGGTTAATAACTAACAAGTGTTGCTAAAGGCGTAGTCTATATACTTGAGTATTTGGAAAAAGAAAAAAGTACGGTAGTGCCGCACCCGTCTATAGCGTGGTTGAAAGACACAGAAGGTATAGGGGCGTGACAACTAGGCACACGGGCGGTCACAACTTAGCATTTTCGATACGGCCTCCCTCACACGACCCGACCCGAACGCGTTTCCTTGGGCGCCCTCACACGGCACGACCTGACCCGCCCTAACGAGGGCACAAAGGAGCAAACGGCAATCGGGTCGCACGAGCGTGCACAAGGCACAGGGGCGGTCACAACTTAGCATTTTTTATACGGCCTCCTTCACACGACCCGACCCGAACACGTTTCCTTGGGCGCCCTCACACGGCACGACCCGACCCGCCCGAACGAAGGCACAAGGGAGCAAACGGAAAACGGGTCGCACGAACGTGCACAAGGCACACGAGCAGTCACAACTTAGCATTTTTATACGGCCCCCCTCGCACGGCACGGCACGACCCGACCCGACCCGCCCGAACGAAGGCACAAGGGAGCAAATCGGAAACTGGCCGCGCGAACGTGCACAAGGCACGCGGGCGGTCACAACTTAGCCTTTTTTATACGGCCGCCCTCTACACCGCAGACCGGCAACGTTTCCTTTGATCTCACCTTTGAGTATGCATCCCATAGTGCATCAAAATCAAGACAGTCTCGATCTCAGTTCCTCAGTGAACCAGATACTGCAAGATCATTGTAGTATGAAGCCTCCAATGAATGAAACTCCACCATGAACTCCCACGCATCATCCTATCCAAAGCGTTGGCAAGCATACTTGTATTGCCCGCGAGTGCCACCACAAGTTGTTCTCTCCCTGCAAGTCATATGAATGTGCTCGTAGGCTGCTCATCCAACCAATGTCTTGTTGCTCAAAGTGAACAACGTCCATCATCCCATCTATAAAAGATCTCCATGTAGCACCAACAATCGATCATGCTCGGCATATTCCTTCTTGACACTCCTCCATGATGCTCATAAGTGGGCACCCAGTAAGTGCACCTGCATAATGTCTCCACATAATGTCCTGCCATGCCCTCGTGTCAATGTACATGACTTTGGTTTCCCATGTGTCCATCAAGAGTAGACTCGCCTCAACCCCAATCACCATCATGTGTATAGTGTACAGGCTAAGTGCCCTCGGTCACTTCTACCATCATCATCATGGGTACTTCCTCCAAGGCTTCTCCCCCGCTAAAGGTGCACCCAGAGTTCCTTCTTGGTTGTAAGCCATGAAGAAGTCTACCCAGACAATGTGCCCTACCACCAAGGCAGTCCATGAGTCATGCCGGGCACCTAGCCAATTTCCATGTGGCTAAGCATGACCCGTATCTATCACAGAGATCATCAAGTTCCACCCTTGTCACGGGAATTTGAACCTACTAGAGCGAGGTCACAAATTTCCCTCTCAAGGCCTACAACAAGAAATGCTCCCCTTGCTTCTCCAATGTACAAGGTTCCATCATAGTCATCCGAGGAAAGGTCCTCCATGGTATTGGAAAAGAAGTCATCTTCTTTCCCATCCCTGCATGCGGTCCATCTCCCAGATGCTCAATTGAAACACGAGCCATGTCTTCATGAAGAATCTCTAAGCGAGTGTCCTCCGTCCTCATCAATGTCTGCAATGCTTCCGATCTGGGTACCGCCTGCTCATAAAGTTCCTCCTCGATCATTGTCACTTCTGCAAAATTTTCATGTGGTTCATCCCCCAATGCCTGCAATGTGCTTGGTCCAGGTCCAACTTGTTCCACGAGTTCTTCCTCGATCATATCCGCATCCTCAACATCCTCCCCAGAATCATCCATCACCGATGCTTGCGATGTGCTTGGCCCTGGTCCAACCTGTTCATCAAGTTCATCCTCGACTTCTACCACATCTGCAACATCCTTGTGAGAATCATCCACCATCAATGCTTGTAATGTGCTTGGTCCTGGTCCAACTTGTTCATCAACTTCTTCCTTGACTTCAATCACATCTACAACATCCTTTGGTTCGGCCACAGTGGGCTTCATGCCACCATGCTTCATCTTTCCAAGGTCTCTAAGCTTGAGAAGCTTATCAATTAACTTCCTTCGCTCTTCTTCCACCTTGTCCATTTATGCTCGGAGAATTCTCACTTTCTTCATAAGTCGAAACATTTCATCTTTTCTCATGTCAGATGTCCTCCTCTTGCACAATGTATCAATGGTCCGACTCGCCTCATCAAACTCCTTTTCCACTTCCTTCGACTTCTCTTTAATTTCTTTGAAGTTCATTTCCAATGAAACAAACTCATCCATCAAACTTCAATACCACCTGCAACGCTGCAACGGTATCCCTGCTCAATAATAATAATAATAATAAAAGCCACAAAAATGTAGCTCTGATACCAACTGTCACGCCCTTATACCTGTGGTAGTCTCCCAACCGCTCTATAGACAGGTGCGGCACTACCTTATTTTTCTCTTTTCAAATACTCAATAAGTAGACTACGCCTAACTCAACACTTGTTTAATTAATCTTCCAAAGTGCTTCTGTGCGGAAATAAAACAGCAATAAACATCAATATCAAACCACATGAACGCCCATACATTCAAGGGAGGGGCAAATCCCGTTAATAAGTCTGCCCAGTATTATGCTTCAATAAATATGTACAATCTGCAATAACTATACAGCCAAGCCTCCATAAACCATTTATGCTTCTTGCCAAATGTTCTTGTACCTGGGTCTAGCCTTAACAGCTTCCCAACAGTGCAAAAAATCCAAAGGAACCCCAAAATTCCCTTCGAGAACATGTTTATGAAATACACGCAGTGCAGTTGAGTGGGTCACTTTCGAATTTATGAAACTCGGCTTCTGACAGCGTTTCCATACTTGTAGTCCTGAGTCCACCGGTCTGCAGCGTTTCTGGCTTAGCGTTCGGCAGGCCAGACCTGTGACGACCTCCGCGCCTTCCAAACCTTTGTTCGCTCGTCGAGGAGCAGGGGGCGCTACCACGAACAGACTCGACGACACGCATCACTGTTCTCCACGCGTCCTGCGGAAGGAACCCGACTCGACCATGCACTGAACACTGCACCGCACGCGCCCTGCGGAAGGAACCCGACTCGACCATGCACTAAACACTGCACCGCACGCGCCCTGCGGAAGGAACCCGACTCGACCTGCGGGTGAACGCCGAACGGGTTTTTACCCGACTCGACCCAGACTCCGTTTCCCTGCTGCGGCTTCGCCCTCCACCCTCGACCTTCGCTCTGGCTCGAGCATTAGCTTTCCAATGGTGGAATCAGCAATATGTTGATGTCCTTCTTTCTTTCCTTTATCGTCCATCGCACGTCCTCCTTTCGTATGTGCCTTTGCCCACACATTGCTTCCATGGGTGGGGCTTGACCCATATGAGGCCGACCCAGTAAACGCCCATAAAGCCTTGGTTACGACGTGGCATTTCCTCCTTAACTTCGGCTTGCCACCACGGCCGGCCTATAAAACCTCCAAGCCAACACACGGCCATTTTTGGACGCGTTTATGCACGTCGCTCCTAAACGTCGCACGGTCACAGTGATAACGTTGCATAGTAGCCGGACGATGTTTTCGTCCGTCGGCGC
>JAXQQM020092024.1:20000-35000 GCA_034641835.2 Pinus albicaulis | reverse complement strand
AAACCCCTCCACATTCCTCTTAAACGTATGCATCTCAGCCCACAGTGCTGACATAGAAAGAGTACAAGCACAAGAAACCGGCACCGTGAAGAGCCAAACAATGAAGAGGACAGTCGTCTCAAGGAGCCACACACAAAAACCCATCCAATTCCGAGAACACGGAGCGAAGGGGGAATTGTTCACATATGCCTCCCAGGACTAGCATGGCCAACATTACCGCTCATGAGCTACCGAGTGGGGATGGAGAGAAGACGAGAGTCGACGACCCTACAAATGACCCAAGGCCACTCTTCAGGCACACCCGAACAAGCAACTCAGTTACCAACCCACCTTTCACATGAAAATCCAACCCCTCCCCCCACCGAAAGGGGAGGAGGTGAACAATATACCGAGGAGCCGATTTCACGAAGCCAACGAGACAAAAGCCCACCTCTCCAACCCACCAAGAAGGGAGGAGGTGAAGAATATGGCGAAGAGCCAACATCGACGGAGCCAACGAGCGAGCAAGGGGCACGAGAGCGACATAGGCGACCGGCCAGTTGTCTCAAGGAGCCACACAGAGCGACCTCGTCCAACTCTGAGAACACAGAGCGAAAGGGTAACTCTTTTCACATATGCCTCCCAGGACAAGCATGGCCAACATTGCCGCTCATGCGCTACCGAGTGGGGATGGAGAGAAGACGAGAGTCGACGACCCTACAAATGACCCAAGGCCACTCTTCAGGCACACCCGAACAAGCAACTCAGTTACCAACCCACCTTTCACACGAAAATCCAACCCCTCCCCCCACCGAAAGGGGGAGGAGGTGAACAATATACCGAGGAGCCGATTTCACGAAGCCAACGAGACAAAAGCTCACCTCTCCAACCCACCAAAAAGGGAGGAGGTGAAGAATATGGCGAAGAGCCAACATCGACGGAGCCAACGAGCGAGCAAGGGGCACGAGAGCGACATAGGCGACCGGCCAGTTGTCTCAAGGAGCCACACAGAGCGACCTCGTCCACCTCTGAGAACACAGAGCGGAAGGGTAACTCTTTTTCACATATGCCTCCCAGGACAAGCATGGCCAACATTACCGCTCATGCGCTACCGAGTGGGGATGGAGAGAAGACGAGAGTCGACGACCCTACAAATGACCCAAGGCCACTCTTTAGGCACACCCGAACAAGCAACTCAGTTACCAACCCACCTTTCACACGAAAATCCAACCCCTCCCCCCACCAAAAGGGGAGGAGGTGAACAATATAGCGAGGAGCTGATTTCACGAAGCCAACGAGACAAAAGCCCACCTCTCCAACCCACCAAAAAGGGAGAAGGTGAATAATATAGCGAAGAGCCAACATCGACGGAGCCAACGAGCGAGCAAGGGGCACGAGAGCGACATAGGCGACCGGCCAGTTGTCTCAAGGAGCCACACAGAGCGACCTCGTCCAACTCTGAGAACACAGAGCGGAAAGGTAACTCTTTTCACATATGCCTCCCAGGACAAGCATGGCCAACATTACCGCTCATGCGCTACCGAGTGGGGATGGAGAGAAGACGAGAGTCGACGACCCTACAAATGACCCAAGGCCACTCTTCAGGCACACCCGAACAAGCAACTCGGTTACCAACCCACCTTTCACACGAAAATCCAACCCCTCCCCCCACCGAAAGGGGGAGGAGGTGAACAATATACCGAGGAGCCGATTTCACGAAGCCAACAAGACAAAAGCCCACCTCTCCAACCCACCAAAAAGGGAGGAGGTGAAGAATATGGTGAAGAGCCAACATCGACGGAGCCAACGAGCGAGCAAGGGGCACGAGAGCGACATAGGCGACCGGCCAGTTGTCTCAAGGAGCCACACAGAGCGACCTCGTCCAACTCTGAGAACACAGAGCGAAAGGGTAACTCTTTTCACATATGCCTCCTAGGACAAGCATGGCCAACATTACCGCTCATGCGCTACCAAGTGGGGATGGAGAGAAGATGAGAGTCGACGACCCTACAAATGACCCAAGGCCACTCTTCTGGGACACTCGAACAAACAACTCAGTTACCAACCCACCTTTCACACGAAAATCCAAACCCTGCCCCCACAAGCAAGCAAAAAGGGAGGAGAAGAACAATATAGAGAAGAGCCGACATCGACGGAGCCAACGAGCGAGATAGCAAAACGCTAATTTCAACAGAGCAAACGTGCGACCAAGGGGCACGAGAGAGAGTTACCGGAGAGCCGATTTCAACAATGCCAACAGGCGGCCAGTCATCTCAAAGAGCCACACACAACAACCCCATCCAAATGCTAGAAAACAGAGTGGACGGGAGAGATTGTTCAAACATGCCTCCAAGGACAAGCATGGCCAACATTACCGCTCATATGCTACCAAGTGGTGATGGAGAGAAGAAAGTCGATGACCCTACAAATGACCCAAGGCCATTCTTCAGGCACAACCGAGCAAAACAACTCAATTACCAACCCACCTTTCACACGAAAAGAAAATCTGATAAGCGCACCCTCGGACAAAACAGGGCGACCCGAACACCCCCGTCCATGCGCCCTCACCCGGGGCGACACGGAGCACCCCCCCCAACGGACGCACGTGGGAGCAAACGACAAACAGGCCGCCCGGACGTGCACAAGGCACCCGGGCGGTCGCAACTTAGCAAATATGGCATGGGCGCCCTCGGGCCAAACGACCCGACCCGAACAGACGACCTCACTCGGCACGACCAAACGACCCGACCCGAACGAACGCCCTCACCCGGGGTGACACGGCGCGCCCACCCGAACGGACGCACATGGGAGAAAATGACAAACGGGACACCCGGACGTGCACAAGGCACCCGGGTGGTAACAACTTAGTAAATCTGACACGGGCGCCCTCGGGCCAAACGACCCGACCCGAACGGACGCCCTCACGTGGCACGCCCACCTGAACGAACGCCATCACCCGGCGCGACACGGCACGCCCAACCTGAACGGACGCTCATGGGAGCAAACGGCAAACGGACCACCCAGACGTGCACAAGGGACCTGGGCGGTCACAACTTAGCAAATCTGACATGGGCACCCTCGGCCCAAACGACCCGACCCGAACGGACGCCCTCACCCGGCACGACACGGCGCGTCCACCCGAAAGGACGCACATGGGAGCAAACGGCAAACAGGCCGCCTGGACGTGCACAAGGCACCCGGGCGGTCACAACTTAGCAAATCTGACATGGGCGCATCGGGCCAAACGACCCCGCCCGAACGGACGACCTCACCTGGCATGCCCACCCGAACGGACGCCCTCACCCGGCACGACACGACGCGCCCACCTGAACGGACGCCCTCACCCGGCACGACACGACGCGCCCACCCGAACGGACGCACATGGGAGCGAACGGAAAACGGGCCTCCCGAACGTGCACAAAGCACCCACGCGGTCACAACTTAGCAAATCTGACACGGGCGCCCTCGGGGCAAATGACCCGACCCGACCCGAACGGACGCCCTCACCCGGCACGACACGGCGCGCACGACCAAACGGACGCACATGGGAGCAAACGGGAAACGGGCCGCCCGGACGTGGATAAGGCACCCGGGCGGTCACAACTTAGCAAATCTGACACAGGCGCCCTCGGGCCAAACCACCCGACCCGAACGGACGACCTCACCCGGCACGACCAAATGACCCGACCCGAACGGACGCCCTCACCGGGCACGACACGATGCACCCACCCGAACGGACGCACATGGGAGCAAACAGCAAACAGGCCACCCGGACGTGCATAAGGCACTCGGGCGGTCACAACTTAGCAAATGTGACACGGGCGCCCTCGAGCCAGACCACCCGACCCGAAGGGACGCCCTCACCCGGCACGACCACCCGAACGGACACCCTCACCCGGCACGACACGACGCGCCCACCCAAACGGTCGCACATGGGAGCAAACGGCAAACGGGCCACCCAGACAGGGACAAGGCACCCGGGCGGTCACAACTTAGCAAATCTGACACGGGCGCCCTCGGGCCAAATGACCCGACCCGACCAGAACAGACGCCCTCGCCCGGCACGCCCACCCGAACGGTCGCCATCATGCCGCGCGACCAGCGACACGACACGAACGGACGCCCTCACCCGGCCACGACCGAACGGACGACCTCACCGACACGCCCACACGAACGGACGCCCCTCACCCCGGCGCGACACGGCACGCCGGGCCAAACGAATGCACGCGGGGCAAATGACAAACGGGCCGCCGGGACGTGCACAAGGCACCCGAGGCGTTACAACCGCCGTGCACGGGCGCCTCGGGCGGGCGGCCCGGCCGGCCCGAACGGACGCCCTCGCCGGCTGCGCCCACCGGCCAGTCGCCGCCATTGCGCCGGCCAAACGACGCGGCGAGAACGGGCCCTGCCGGCCGCGGCCGGCGACCCGACCCGAACGGATGCCCTCACCCGGCACGACCCGAGCCAAACGGACGCACATGGGAGCAAACGACAAACGGGCCGCCCGGACGTGCACAAGGCACCCGGGCGGTCACAACTTAGCAAATCTGACACGGGTGCCCTCGGGCCAAACGACCCGACCCGACCCGAACGGACGCCCACGCCCGGCACGCCCACCCGAACGGACGCCATCGTGCCGCACGACCAAACAACCCGACACGAACGTACGCCCTCACCCGACACGACCGAACGACCCGACCCGAACGGACGCACGTGGGAGCAAACGGCAAACGGGCCGCCCGGACGTGCACAAGGCACCCGGGCGGTCACCACTTAGCAAATCTGACACGGGCGCCCTCGGGCCAAACAACCAGACCCGACCCGAACGGACGCCCTCACCCGGCGCGCCCGACCAAACGGACACACATGGGAGCAAACAGCAAACGGGCCTCCCGGACGTGCACAAGGCACCCGGGCGCTCACAACCTAGCAAATCTGAAACGGGCGCCCTCGGGCCAAACGACCCGACCCGACCCGAACGGACGCCCTCACTCGGCACGACACGACACGCCGACCCGAAAGGACGCACATGGGAGAAAACGACAAACGGGCCACCCGGACGTGCACAAGGCACCCGGGCGGTCACAACTTATCAAATCTGACACGGGCGCCCTCGGGCCAAATGACTCGACCCGACCCGAACGGACGCCCTCGCCCGGCACGCCCACCCGAACGGACGCCATCGTGCCGCACGACCAAACGACCCGACACGAACGGACGCCCTCACCCGGCACGACCGAACGACCCGACCCGAACGGACGCACATGGGAGAAAACGGCAAACGGGCCGCCCGGACGTGCACAAGGCACCCGGGCGGTCACAACTTAGCAAATCTGACACAGGCGCCCTTGGGCCAAACGACCTGACCCGACCCGAACGGACTCCCTCGCCTGGCACGCCCACCCGAATGGATGCCATCGTGCCACACGACAAAACGACCGAACGACCCGACCCGGACGGACGCCCTCACCCGGCATGACCCAACGACCCGACCCGAATGGACGCACATGGGAGAAAATGGTAAACAGGCCGCCCAGACGTGCACAAGGCACCCGGGCGGTCACAACGTAGCAAATTTGACACGGGCGCCCTCGGGCCAAACGACCCGACCCGACCCGAACGGACGCCCTCGTCCGGCGCGCCCACCCGAACGGATGCCATCGTGCCGCACGACCAAACGACCCGACCCGAACAGACGCCCTCGCCCGGCACGACCGAACGACCCGACCCGAACGGACGCCCTCACCCGGCATGACCGAACGGACGCCCTCACCCGGCATGACCGAACGACCCGACCCGAACGGACGCCCTCACCCCGCACGACCGAACGACCCGACCCGAACGGCCCCGACGGGCGGCCTGTGCAGCGCGACGACGACCCGACCAGCAGACGCAGGAGCAAACGGCAAGCGGGCCACAGGACTTGCACAAGGCACCCGGCCCGGTCGCGACGCCGTCTAACATGGGCGCCCGCCAGGCCAAACGACGACCGACCCGAACGGACGGCGCCCTCACCCCGACGCGACGAGCGACCCGACCCGAACGCAGACGCCTCACCGTACGCTGAGCCAAATGGACACACGCGGGCAAACGGCAAACGGGCTGCTCGGACGTGCACAAGGCACCCGGGCGGTCACAACTTAGCAAATCTGACACGGGCGCCCTCGGGCCAAACGACCCGACCCGACCCGAACGGACGCCCTCACCCGGCACGCCCACCCGAACGGATGCCCTCGGGCCAAATGACCCGACCCGAACGGACGCCCTCACACGGCACGACCGAACGACCCGACCCGACCTGACCCGAACGGATGCCGTCACCCAGCACGCCCACCTGAACGGACGCCCTCGGGCCAAACGACCCGACCCGACCCGAACGGACGCCCTCACCCGGCACGACCAAACGACCCGACCCGATCCGACCCGAACGGACGCCCTCACCCGGCACACCCAAACGACCCGACCCGACCCGACCCGAACGGACGCCCTCACCCGGCATGCCCACCCGACTAGACCCGACCTGAACGGAAGCCCTTGGCCCAAACGACCCGACCCGACCCGAACAGATGCCCTCACCCGGCACGACCAAACGACCCGACCCGACCCGAACGGACACCCTCACCCGGCACGACCAAACGACCCGACCCGAACGGACGCCCTTGGGCCAAACGACCTGAACGGACGCCCTCACCCGCCACGACCAAGCGACCCGACCCGAACGGACGCACTCACCCGACACGACCGAACGACGGCCGACCGGAAGCCAGCGAGCGCACATGGAACCAAACGGCAACCGGGCTGCCGAGGCGTGCAGGCACCAGGCGGTCTGTGCTCGTCTGACATGAGCACCCCCTCCCAAACGGCCCGACCCAGACGGACGCCCTCACCCCGTGCCACACGGCCCGCCCGACCGAACAGACGCACATGGGAGCAAATCAAACACAGTACAAGATTTTCCAAGCCCTGTGCCTTGGCAAAAAAGGGGGGAACTGCAAGGAACGACGACCGAGAAGGACTAGGGTGGCCAACCCGGGAGCTTGCGCTGCTTTTCATCCTTCTCCGACACCGACCCACAACAATTCTCGCTTTTCTCCGTAAAGCTGGGGACCGGAAGGGAAGAAAACGACGACAAGAAAGAAAGAAAAACCAAGCATTACCCACCATAACACTCGCGACAAAAATCCAGTTTGAGAGAAAGGGGGCCAAATTTCAAGCAACGCTAGCTAGAAAAACAGAGGGCCACCGCCGCGCGAGGGGACGTTGGCTTAACCAAAAAGAAGGAAAACAAGGCACCCGATCAAAAGCATCCCACGTTTTCGCACCCTTCCACATACTACATTGCGGCGCAACATCCTTTCTATCTACACGACATAACGAGCGACAATCAAGCAACCAAGCAGAGACAAGCCACAACCTAAACTTGACCACTAGAAAAGCCGAGGGCCCCGACGAGACAGGTGCCTAGAGCACGTTACTACTGAGAGGTAAACGACCCCCCAACCCACACAAGGCGTCAGACAAAAAATGCACTAATAGCAAACCCACCCCGCTATTGCACCCCTCCGTGTACAGGGCACCCGACAACCTTTCCAGCCAAAAATCCGAGGGGGCCCAAACAACCGAAACTCCAAAGAGGAGTTATCGCAGGCTGACACTCAATGCTGGATAAAGCCCAGGGCCACAAATACGCCGGCGGTGCAACGTCACACCCTAAAAAGAGGGAAGCCCCCAAAACGCACACCACAACGCTTTCGCAACAATCGACACATCCAAGAAATGACCAAGTGTTGTAAAACCCACAATCCAAATGGTGAGGCCTAGGACATAACACCTTCCTACTTTTCATGGAAGGTCAGTGAACAAGAAAGGACAGGAAATTCCTCAACACCAAAGAGACGAAAAAGTACCCTCGTATGATGACGAGGAAACTTGCAATTTTGATGGAGCTCGAACCAAGGGAGGGCTATTGCATTACCTAGACCCAACCCTTCCGCGAGGGCATGTCGAGGAACGGTCGAGAGGACTAGGGTGGCCAGCCCAACGGATTGCTCCGCTCTTCATCCATCCCATATTTGACCCCACCCCGACATTTTCCCCTCGCGAAAGGGTTGAGGTAGGAAGCGCACGCGCAACCACTCCTTGACCCAACCACCAACAAAAAGGCTCGCCCAAGCAAACACATAAACCACCGCCGCCGCCTTTTGGAGAGAACCAACTATGGAGGCCCACATCTTCCAACGAACAAAGGACCGAGCACCGCCGCTACGAACGATTCTGAATTTTTCCATCGTGTTTCCCAAGCACCTCGACTGCAGCAACCATGCCCCGCCAAACGGACCGTTGGAGAGGGGGCTCCCGGGCAACGAGCTTCCGAACCCCATACAAAAAAAACATTAGGGGAAATAATAAAAAAGGATGGGACAAGCACAAGCATCGCTTGCAAGTACACGAAACAACAAGCGTGAACTCAAGATAGGCAACTAAAAATGTTGCGAGTCTCTTTCGCAAGAGGCACCACCCCGACAAAGCATCAACCCCGCTCACCTAGAGACACACCACACGTTCCTAGATTACATACAATCGAAACCCACACACAACCCAAACGAAAAAACAAAACCCTGCTATCAATGATCCTACCGCAGGTTCACCTACGGTAACCTTGTTACGACTTCTCCTTCCTCTAAATGATAAGGTTCAATGAACCTCTCACGACGTCGACAGCGGCGAACCACCGTCGTCGACGCAATCCGAACACTTCACCGGATCATTCAATCGGTAGGAGCGACGGGCGGTGTGTACAAAGGGCAGGGACGTAGTCAACACGAGTTGATGACACGCTCTTACTAGGAATTCCTCGTTGAAGACCAATAATTGCAATGGTCTATCCCCATCACGATGCAATTTGAGAAGATTTCCCGATGCTCTCGAACCAGGAAGAAAAACTCGTTGGCTGCATCGGTGTAGCGCGCGTGCGGCCCAGAACATCTAAGGGCATCACAGACCTGTTATTGCCTCAAACTTCCATGGCCTAAACGGCCATAGTCCCTCTAAGAAGCTGGCCGCGAAGGGGAACCTCCGCGTAGCTAGTTAGCAGGCTGAGGTCTCGTTCGTTATCGGAATTAACCAGACAAATAGCTCCACCAACTAAGAACGGCCATGCACCACCACCCATAGAATCAAGAAAGAGCTCTCAATCTGTCAATCCTTACTATGTCTGGACCTGGTAAGTTTTCCCGTGTTGAGTCAAATTAAGCCGCAGGCTCCACTCCTGGTGGTGCCCTTCCGTCAATTCCTTTAAGTTTCAGCCTTGCGACCATACTCCCCCCGGAACCCAAACACTCTGATTTCTCAGAAGGTGCTGGCGGAGTCCTTAGAGCAACATCCGCCGATCCCTGGTCGACATCGTTTATGGTTGAGACTAGGACGGTATCTGATCGTCTTCGAGCCCCCAACTTTCGTTCTTGATTAATGAAAACATCCTTGGCAAATGCTTTCGCAGTGGTCCGTCTTTCATAAATCCGAGAATTTCACCTCTGACAATGAAATACGAATGCCCCCGACAGTCCCTATTAATCATTACTCCGGTCCCGAAGGCCAACACAATAGGACCAGACTCCTATCACGTTATTCCATGCTAATGTATTGAGAGCATAAGCTTGCTTTGAGCACTCTAATTTTCCAGTAAGTGGCAGGACGCCGACCCATCCGATTAAGGCCGGAGCACGCACCAACAAAAGGACGGAAGGCGGTGCACACCGATTCGTGGACGACCAAAAACCGAAACACGAACACCTTTGACAGGCACCCTGGTCAAGCCTTGCCCAGGCAGAAATTGAACACGTTGGCTGGGCGAAGTCGCATGACCCAGACTCAGGCACTAGACTTAGGAATACTACGATCTGAAGCCATTTGAGACGTTCGGAGTCGAGAGTGGGTGCATGCGGTGCCAGAATATGCGTATTAATGGGCATCTAACCGTACGGTTGGGAAGCGGATTGGACACACAGGGAGCTCGAGGGACGGTCTAAACTGATTTGTAGTGCCGATTTGAGTGACCCGGCAGCACTTGGGCAGTTTTGTGCAGGATATTCCCAAGGTGAATTCTGATGATTGTAAATGATTGCTGTAGGCTAGTTTGATGGTTGACAAGCCTTAGGGCTTGGTCCAAAGGCTAACTTGCCTTGCCAAGGAGCAGAAGTGGCTTCTGCTGGATTGGAACTTATTATTTCATATTTATCATTATTAACAGGGAATTGCCCCTCCCTTGTATGTATGAGCATACTTGTGGATTGATAATGATGTTTATGTTTATTTCTGCATATCGGGAGAACCTTTGGTTAATAACTAACAAGTGTTGCTAAAGGCGTAGTCTATATACTTGAGTATTTGGAAAAAGAAAAAAGTACGGTAGTGCCGCACCCGTCTATCGCGTGGTTGAAAGACACCGAAGGTATAGGGGCGTGACAACTAGGCACACGGGCGGTCACAACTTAGCATTTTCGATACGGCCTCCCTCACACGACCCGACCCGAACGCGTTTCCTTGGGCGCCCTCACACGGCACGACCTGACCCGTCCTAACGAGGGCACAAAGGAGCAAACGACAATTGGGTCGCACGAACGTGCACAAGGCACAGGGTCGGTCACAACTTAGCATTTTTTATACGACCTCCCTCACACGACCCGACCCGAACACGTTTCCTTGGGCGCCCTCTGCACGCTTAGAAGCCCGGCCCGCCCGAACGAAGGCACAAGGAGCAAACGGATATTCGATCGCATGAACGTACTAAGGCTTCTAAACGATCACAACTTGGCCACATAGCCCCCTACAAGCACGGCCATTGTTCATGAGCAGAAGGCGGGGAACAAATTGAAGCGCGCGCGAACGTACAAGGCACGCGGCGATTACAACTTAGCATTTTATCAGGGCGCCCTCCACACATTTGATTGCCGAACGCGTTTCCTTGGGCGCCCTCACGCGACCCGACCCGACCGAACGCGTTTCCCTGCTCCAAGGTATGCATCCCATAGTGCATCAAAATCAAGACCAGTCTCGATCTCAGTTCCTCAGTGAACCAGATACTGCAAGATCATTGTAGTATGAAGCCTCCAATGAATGAAACTCCATCATGAACCCCCACGCATCATCCTATCCAAAGCGTTGGCAAGCATGCTTGTATTTCCCACGAGTGCCACCACAAGTTGTTCTCACCCTGCAAGTCATATGAATGTGCTCGTAGGCTGCTCATCCAACCAATGTCTTGTTGCTCAAAGTGAACACCGTCCATCAGCCCATCTATAAAAGATCTCCATGTAGCACCAACAATCGATCATGCTCAGCATATTCCTTCTTGACACTCCTCCATGATGCTCATAAGTGGGCACCCAGTAAGTGCACCTGCATAATGTCTCCACATAATGTCTTGCCATGCCCTCGTGTCAATGTACATGACTTTGGTTTCCCATGTGTCCATCAAGAGTAGACTCGCCTCAACCCCAGTCACCATCATGTGTATAGTGTACAGGCTAAGTGCCCTCGGTCACTTCTACCATCATCATCATGGGTACTTCCTCCAAGGCTTCTCCCCGCTAAAGGTGCACCAAGAGTTCCTTCTTGGTTGTAAGCCATGAAGAAGTCTACCCAGACAATGTGCCCTACCACCAAGGCAGTCCATGAGTCATGCCGGGCACCTAGCCAGGTTCCATGTGGCTAAGCATGACCCGTATCTATCACAGAGATCATCAAGTTCCACCCTTGTCACGGGAATTTGAACCTACTAGAGCGAGGTCACAAATTTTCCTATCAAGGCCTACAACAAGAAATGCTCCCCTTGCTTCTCCAATGTACAAGGTTCCATCATAGTCATCCGAGGAAAGGTCCTCCATGGTATTGAAAAGAAGTCATCTTCTTTCCCATCCCTGCATACGGTCCATCTCCCAGATGCTCAATTGAAACACGAGCCATGTCTTCATGAAGAATCTCTAAGCGAGTGTCCTCCGTCCTCATCAATGTCTGCAATGCTTCCGATCCTGGTACCGCCTGCTCATAAAGTTCCTCCTCGATCATTGTCACTTCTGCAAAATTTTCATTTGGTTCATCCCCCAATGCCTGCAATGTGCTTGGTCCAGGTTCAACTTGTTCCATGAGTTCTTCCTCGATCATATCCGCATCCTCAACATCCTCCCCAGAATCATCCATCACCGATGCTTGCGATGTGCTTGGCCCTGGTCCAACCTGTTCATCAAGTTCGTCCTCGACTTCTACCACATCTGCAACATCCTTGTGAGAATCGTCCACCATCGATGCTTGTAATGTGCTTGGTCCTGGTCCAACTTGTTCATCAGCTTCTTCCTTGACTTCAATCACATCTACAACATCCTTTGGTTCGGCCACAGTGGGCTTCATGCCACCATGCTTCATCTTTTCAAGGTCTCTAAGCTTGAGAAGCTTATCAATTAACTTCCTTCGCTCTTCTTCCACCTTGTCCATTTCTGCTCGGAGAATTCTCACTTTCTTCATAAGTCGAAACATTTCATCTTTTCTCATGCCAGATGTCCTCCTCTTGCACAATGTATCAATGTTCCGACTCGTCTCATCAAACTCCTTTTCCACTTCCTTCGACTTCTCTTTAATTTCTTTGAAGTTCATTTCCAATGAAACAAACTCATCCATCAAGCTTCAATACCACCTGCAACGCTGCAACGGTATCCCTGCTCAAGAATAATAATAATAATAATAATAAAGCCACAAAAATGTAGCTCTGATACCAACTGTCACGCCCTTATACCTGTGGTAGTCTCCCAACCGCTCTATAGACGGGTGCGGCACTACCTTATTTTTCTCTTTTCAAATGCTCAATAAGTAGACTACGCCTAACTCAACACTTGTTTAATTAATCTTCCAAAGTGCTCCTGTGCGGAAATAAAACAGCAATAAACATCAATATCAAACCACATGAATGCCCATACATTCAAGGGAGGGGCAAATACCGTTAATAAGTCTGCCGAGTATTATGCTTCAATAAATATGTACAATCTGCAATAACTATACAGCCAAGCCTCCATAAACCATTTATGCTTCTTGCCAAATGTGCTTGTACCTGGGTCTAGCCTTAACAGCTTCCCAACAGTGCAAAAAATCCAAAGGAACCCCAAAATTCCCTTTCAGAACATGTTACCACAGAAGTGTGGTCTACAGTTAAGGTGGGTCACTCGGAGTCCACCCAGGCATATAAGCACCACAAAGCCAACATTCCATACGAGTCCACGGAGTCCACCAGTGTATAACGATACCTGCTGAGCGCGTTTGACCCGGCCCGACCTCTTGGGCAGGCTCCGGCGCCCAAGCCTCTGTTCCGCGCGTCGGAACGCGGGCGCGCTGCACGAACCCGACTCGACCTGAACGCGCCCGCCCTGAACACTGTTCTCCACGCGTCCTGCGGAAGGAACCCGACTCGACCATGCACTAAACACTGCACCGCACGCGCCCTGCGGAAGGAACACGACTCGACCATGCACTAAACACTGCACCGCACGCGCCCTGCGGAAGGAACCCGACTCGACCTGCGGGTGAACGCCGAACGGGTTTTTACCCGACTCGACCCAGACTCCGTTTCCCTGCTGCGGCTTCGCCCTCCACCCTCGACCTTCGCTCTGGCTCGAGCATTAGCTTTGCAATGGTGGAATCAGCAAGATGTTGATGTCCTTCTTTCTTTCCTTTATCGTCCATCGCACGTCCTCCTTTCGTATGTGCCTTTGCCCACACATTGCTTCCATGGGTGGGGCTTGACCCATATGAGGCCGACCCAGTAAATGCCCATAAAGCCTTGGTTACGACGTGGAATTTCCTCCTTAACGTCGGCTTGCCACCACGGCCGGCCTATAAAACCTCCAAGCCAACACACGGCCATTTTTGGACGCGTTTATGCACATCGCTCCTAAACGTCGCACGGTCACCGTGATAACGTTGCATAGTAGCCGGACGATGTTTTCGTCCGTCGGCGCGCCCGTCTAACCTTCCGTCGTGGTTTCCGTCGTTCGTCGCATGTCCAACGAACGCTTCCAACGCCTTCCGTCGTCGTCCTCGGCTCGTGGGTCTTACAGGGGCGGTTTCCGTCGCGGCGGGCGTATAATTGGACGGTGTCCATTGAGCAGGGACATAGAAACCTTACATTTCGCACAGTTGGGCGACTGTCGTCACGGCGGGGCGAGGAAACCTGTCACGCCCCTAGACCTTCGGTGACCTTTCAACCGTGCTATAGACGGGGTGCGGCACTACTGTACTTCTCCTTTTCGTAATACTCAAGTATGTAGACTGCGCCTTTAGCAACACTTGTTAAATTAGTTAATCAAATGTTCTTTCAATGTGCGGAAAACATGAACATCATCATCACATCCACGGTGTACGCCCATACATACAAGGGAGGGGCAACTCCCAGTTAATAATGGGTCTGCCCGATAATATGTTTCATAAATACGAAATAGAGTATAAGTTCCAATCCAGCAAAAGACCCCCTTTGCTCTTTGGCAAGGCAAGTCACTTTTTGTCCAAGCTTACAATGCTTGACAATCAATAACTAGCCCACAACAATCGTTTACAGCACTAGAATTCACCTCGGGAATATCCTGCATAAAACTGCCCAAGTGCTGCCGTGTCACTCGGGTCGGCACTGCAAATGGTTTCAGACCTCCCCGCGAGCTCTCCGTCTGTCCAATCCACTCCCCCATCTATGTGGTTAGCTCCGTCCCATCAAAACGCACCTGCTTCAACTTTCGGCACTCAATTCCGACTCACGATGCCTTCAGAACGACCTCTGAACTGAAGCTCGGATCGTGCGGACGCCCTGCGGAGAAGTTCCGCACGCCCTGCACGTATGTCGCACGACTCGACCCGCGCGCTGCCCGACTCGACCCGTCCTGCGGTGCGGATGCCACCTTAGAGGGGTCTGCCTTTGCACGTCAACAACACAGCGACCCCTTTCATAGCCTGCGTTCACACTTCCACGTGTTTCCCTTCTGGCAA
>JAXQQM020092024.1:0-10000 GCA_034641835.2 Pinus albicaulis | reverse complement strand
GCGCAAGGACAAACAACGTGCATAAAAGAATTCCAAACCACAATTTTACAACAAGGAGAACCTCGCTCTGCATGCTTTGATGGGAAAAGCAAGCAAGAGGGCGATACGATGAGCCTATTGCGTTCCTCTTAAGTATGTGCATCTCTCAACCCATAATTATTTTGGTGAAAGAGTACAAGCACAAAGCAAGCCTGTAAAGAACTGAAAAGCAGAGAACAGATGAATATAAAGACACACACCAGCTCCCATCCAAGTTCAAGGAGCATACCCGGGCGAAGGGGGTGTTCTGCTAATATCAAGGATGAGCATGGCGAACATTCTGGCTCATGTGCTCTTCAAGGTGGGGATGGAGATAATATGAATGTCGACCACCTAAAGCTGACTGAGAGCCATTCTTCAAGCACACAGAACAAGCAACTCAATTACCAACCACCTTTCACGAAAATCCGCCCCTCCCCCCACCAAAAAGGGAGGAGGTGGACGGTATGGCGAGGGCGGTTGCAAACCCGGCTTACGGACGGCCACTTCTCCCAACCACCAAAAAGGGAGGGAGGGTGAACAATATAACGAAGAACAACGTCGTCGGGCCAACGGCGAGCAGGGGCACGAAACGACAGAAGTCGGCCGGATAGTTGTGCGAAGGAGGCCACACGGACGACCTCGCTCGCTGCGAGAACACGAGCCCGAAAAGGCGCTCTTTTCCTATGCCTCCCGGATGAGCATGGCCAACATTACAGCTCATGTTAACTCTAGGGTGCGGATGGAAATATGAATGGTTACCTAAAATGACTTGGGCCGTTCTTGGTGCTGAACAAGCGACTCTGTTACCAGCCCACTTTCTGCAATCAACCCCACTCCCCCACCAAGGGAGGAGGTGGGTGTGCCCGTGAGGGCGGGTTCACGAAGCCAGCGAGACAAAAGCCCACCTCTCCAACCCGCAAGGGAGGAGGTGAACAATGTGGCGAAGGGCCATCGACGGACGCGGTGAGCAAGGGCACAAGAGCGACGCAGGAAATGACAGCCATTCGTCTCGGGGAGCCACACGGCGGCCCTCATCCCAACTGCGAGAACACGAGCGAGGGTAACTCTTTTCACATCGCACTCCTGAATGGCGGCAACATTGCCGCTCATGTGCTTTCTAGGGTGGGGATGGAGGAAATAACGATGTGCGACCTGATGACCCAGGGCATTGTTCGAGCACCTTTTAGAACAAGCAACTCAGTGCACCTTCCCACCTTTCAACAGGAAAATCGAGCTACCTCCCCCCCGCAAAAGGGGGAGGGTGAAAAAAATATAATCGAGCCGATTTCACGAAGCCAACGAGACAAGTGCACCTCTCCGGCCACCAAAAAGGGAGGGTGAACAATATAGCGAAGAGCCATGGCATCGACGGGCAACGAGCGAGCAAGGAGCACGAGAGCGACTGGCGGCCAAACTGGTTGTGTCAGGCCACAGGAAGGCGTCCTCATCCGCTCCCGAGCACGGACGAAAAGGCCAGCTTTCTTTTCACATATGCCTCCCGGAGGACAAGCATGGCCAACATCCAGCTTCATGTGCTACCAAGGTGGAGGATGGGGAAGCATATGAAGTCGGCGGCCACTACAAATAGTGAGGGCCTCTTCGAGCACACCGAACAAACAACTCGGTTACCCAACCCACCTTTCACACGAAAATCCAACCCCTCCACCCACCAAAAGGGGAGGAGGTGAACAATATAGCGAGGAGCCGATTTCACGAAGCCAACGAGACAAAAGCCCACCTCTCCAACCCACCAAAAAGAGAGGAGGTGAACAATATGGCGAAGAGCCAACATCGACGGAGCCAACGAGCGAGCAAGGGGCACGAGAGCGACATAGGCGACCGGCCAGTTGTCTCAAGGAGCCACACTGAGCGACCTCATCCAACTCTGAGAACACAGAGCGGAAGGGTAACTCTTTTCACATATGCCTCCCAGGACAAGCATGGCCAACATTACCGCTCATGCGCTACCGAGTGGGAATGGAGAGAAGATGAATGTCGACGACCCTACAAATGACCCAAGGCCACTCTTCAGGCACACCCGAACAAGCAACTCAGTTACCAACCCACCTTTCACACGAAAATCCAACCCCTCCACCCAACAAAAGGGGAGGAGGTGAACAATATAGCGAGGAGCCGATTTCACGAAGCCAACCAGACAAAAGCCTACCTCTCCAACCCACCGAAAAGGGAGGAGGTGAACAATATAGCGAAGAGCCAACATCGACGGAGCCAACGAGCGAGCAAGGGGAACGAGAGCGACATAGGCGACCGGCTAGTTGTCTCAAGGAGCCACACAGAGCGACCTCATCCAACTCCGAGAACACAGAGCGGAAGGGCAACTCTTTTCACATATGCCTCCCAGGACAAGCATGGCCAACATTACCGCTCATGCGCTACCGAGTGGGGATGGAGAGAAGATTAATGTCGACGACCCTACAAATGACCCAAGGCCACTCTTCAGGCACACCCGAACAAGCAACTCAGTTACCAACCCACCTTTCACAAAAAAATCCAACCCCTCCCCCCACAAGCAAGCAAAAAGGGAGGAGAAGAACAATATAGAGAAGAGACGACATCGACGGAGCCAACGAGCGACATAGAAAAACGCTGATTTCAACAAAGCAAACGTGCAACCAAGGGGCACGAGATAGAGTTACCGGAGAGCCGATTTCAACAACGCCAACAGGCGGCCAGTCATCTCAAAGATCCACACACAACAACCCCATCCAAATGCTAGAAAACAGAGTGGACGGGAGAGATTGTTCAAACATGCCTCCAAGGACAAGCATGGCCAACATTACCTTTCATATGCTACCGAGTGGTGATGGAGAGAAGAAAGTCGACGACCCTACAAATGACCCAAGGCCATTCTTCAGGCACAATCGAACAAAACAACTCAATTACCAACCCACCTTTCACACGAAAAGCAAATCTGATAAGCGAACCCTCAGACAAAACAGGGCGACCCGAACGCCCCCGTCCGTGTGCCCTCACCCGGGGCGACATAATATACTAATAATCCACGACATGAGCAATGATCACGTCGGGACGTGCACAAGGCACCCGGCCACGCAACGCTAGCAATCTCTGATTGACGCCCTCACCTGGCACAACCAAACGACCCAACCCGAACGAACGCCCTCACCGGGGGCAACACGACGCGCCCACCCGAACGGACGCACATGGGAGCAAACGGCAAACGGGCCACCCGGACGTGCACAAGGCACCCCAGCGGTCACAACTTAGCAAATCTGACACGGGCGCCCTCGGGCCAAACGACCCGACCCGAACGGATGCCCTCACCCAACACGCCCTCACCCGGCATGACCGACCCGACCCGACCCGAATGGACGCCCTCACCCGCCACAACCAAACGACCCGACCCGAACGGACGCCCTCACCCGGCACGACCAAACGACCCGACCAAACGGACGCACATGGGAGCAAACGGCAAACGGGCCGCCCAGACGTGCACAAGGCACCCGGGCGGTCACAACTTAGCAAATCTGACACGGGCGCCCTCCGACCAAACGGCCCGATCTGACGGACGCTCACCCGTACACACCCGCCCGCCCCGACCGACATACGCACATGGGAGCAAACGGCAAACGGGTCGCTCGGACGTGCACAAGGCACCCGGGCGGTCGCAACTTAGCAAATCTGATACGGGCGCCCTCGGCCCAAACGACCCGACCCGAACGCCTTTGGCCGGGCGCCCTCACCCGACCCGACCCGAACGCGTTTCGCTGGGCGAGTCGGGTGACCCACGACTGGGCGCCTCTGCACGAACTGCACTACAGTGCGGAAGCCATTCCGGGAGCGTCCGGAGTCGGAATTGAGTGCCGTAAATCTGCGAATGTGCGTATCGACGGCCGATCATCACCGTGGCAAATGGGAAGCAGGGTGGACACACAGGGAGCTCTGAGGGATGGTCTAAAATGATTTGTAGTGCCGATTTGAGTGACCCGACGCCACGTAGCCTTAGAGCTTGGTCAAAAGGCTAATTGCCTTGCCAAGGAGCGTAAGTGGCTTCTGCTGGAATTTGAACTTATTATTTCATATTTATCATTATTAACAGGAATTGCTCTCCCTTTCGTATGTATGAGCATACTTGTGGATTGATAATGATGTTTATGTTTATTTCGCATATCGAGAGAACCTTTGGTTAATAACTAACAAGTGTTGCTAAAGGCGAGCCTATATACTTGAGTATTTGAAAAAGAAAAAAGTACTCTGGTGAGTGCCGCACCCGTCTATGGGCGTGGCCGAGCACACCGATGCATAGGGGCGTGACAACTAGGCACACGGGCGGTCACAACTTAGCATTTTCGATACGGCCTCCCTCACACGACCCGACCCGAACGCGTTTCCTTGGGCGCCCTCGCACGGCACGACCCGACCCGACCCGCCCGAACGAAGGCACAAGGGAGCAAATCGGAAACTGGCCGCGCGAACGTGCACAAGGCACGCGGGCGGTCACAACTTAGCATTTTTTATACGGCCGCCCTCACACGACCCGACCCGAACGCATTTCCTTGGGCGCCCTCACACGCACGACCACCCGCCTCCGAACGAAGGCACAAGGGAGAAAACGGAAAAGGTCGCACGAACGTGCACAAGGCACACGAGCAGTCACAACTTAGCATTTTTTATACGGCCCCCCTCGCACGGCACGACCCGACCCGACCGAACGCGTTTCCCTGCTCGAAGGTATGCATCCCATAGTGCATCAAAATCAAGACCAGTCTCGATCTCAGTTCCTCAGTGAACCAGATACTACAAGATCATTGTAGTATGAAGCCTCCAATGAATGAAACTCCATCATGAACTCCCACGCATCATCCTATCCAAAGCGTTGGCAAGCATACTTGTATTTCCCACGAGTGCCACCACAAGTTGTTCTCACCCTGCAAGTCATATGAATGTGCTCGTAGGCTGCTCATCCAACCAATGCCTTGTTTCTCAAAGTGAACAACGTCCATCAGCCCATCTATGAAAGATCTCCATGTAGCACCAACAATCGATCATGCTCAGCATATTCCTTCTTGACACTCCTCCATGATGCTCATAAGTGGGCACCCAGTAAGTGCACCTGCATAATGTCTCCACATAATGTCTTGCCATGCCCTCGTGTCAATGTACATGACTTTGGTTGCCCACGTGTCCATCAAGAGTAGACTCGCCTCAACCCTAGTCACCATCATGTGTATAGTGTACAGGTTAAGTGCCCTCGGTCACTTCTACCATCACCATCATGGGTACTTCCTCCAAGGCTTCTCCCCCGCTAAAGGTGCACCAAGAGTTCCTTCTTGGTTGTAAGCCATGAAGAAGTCTACCCAGACAATGTGCCCTACCACCAAGGCAGTCCATGAGTCATGCGGGCACCTAGCCAGTTTCCATGTGGCTAAGCATGACCCGTATCTATCACAGAGATCATCAAGTTCCACCCTTGTCACGGGAATTTGAACCTACTAGAGCGAGGTCACAAATTTCCCTGTCAAGGCCTACAACAAGAAATGCTCCCCTTGCTTCTCCAATGTACAAGGTTCCATCATAGTCATCCGAGGAAAGGTCCTCCATGGTATTGGAAAAGAAGTCATCTTCTTTCCCATCCCTGCATACGGTCCATCTCCCAGATGCTCAATTGAAACACGAGCCATGTCTTCATGAAGAATCTCTAAGCGAGTGTCCTCCGTCCTCATCAATGTCTGCAATGCTTCCGATCCTGGTACCGCCTGCTCATAGAGTTCCTCCTCGATCATTGTCACTTCTGCAAAATTTTCATGTGGTTCATCCCCCAATGCCTGCAATGTGCTTGGTCCAGGTTCAACTTGTTCCACGAGTTCTTCCTCGATCATATCCGCATCCTCAACATCCTCCCCGGAATCATCCATCACCGATGCTTGCGATGTGCTTGGCCCTGGTCCAACCTGTTCATCAAGTTCGTCCTCGACTTCTACCACATCTGCAACATCCTTGTGGGAATCGTCCACCATCAATGCTTGTAATGTGCTTGGTCCTGGTCCAACTTGTTCATCAGCTTCTTCCTTGACTTCAATCACATCTACAACATCCTTTGGTTCACCCACAGTGGGCTTCATGCCACCATGCTTCATCTTTCCAAGGTCTCTAAGCTTGAGAAGCTTATCAATTAACTTCCTTCGCTCTTCTTCCACCTTGTCCATTTCTGCTCGGAGAATTCTCACTTTCTTCATAAGTCGAAACATTTCATCTTTTCTCATGCCAGATGTCCTCCTCTTGCACAATGTATCAATGGTCTGACTCGCCTCATCAAAATCCTTTTCCACTTCCTTCGACCTCTCTTTAATTTCTTTGAAGTTCATTTCCAATGAAACAAACTCATCTATCAAGCTTCAATACCACCTGCAACGCTGCAACGGTATCCCTCCTCAATAATAATAATAATAATAATAAAAGCCACAAAAATGTAGCTCTGATACCAACTGTCATGCCCTTATACCTGTGGTAGTCTCCCAACCGCTCTATAGACGGGTGCGGCACTACCTTATTTTTCTCTTTTCAAATACTCAATAAGTAGACTACGCCTAACTCAAAACTTGTTTAATTAATCTTCCAAAGTGCTCCTGTGCGGAAATAAAACAGCAATAAACATCAATATCAAACCACATGAACGCCCATACATTCAAGGGAGGGGAAAATCCCGTTAATAAGTCTGCCCAATATTATGCTTCAATAAATATGTACAATCTGCAATAACTATACAGCGAAGCCTCCATAAACCATTTATGCTTCTTGCCAAATGTGCTTGTAACTGGGTCTAGCCTTAACAGCTTCCCAACAGTGCAAAAAATCCAAAGGAACCCCAAAATTCCCTTTCAGAACATGTTTCTGAAGTCTGCGCGAATTCTGGTTCGAGTGGGTCACTCGGGTCCCAGACGCCCTCGGCACCCTGAACGCGTTTCCGCACGCGGGTCACCGGGGTCACGGTCTGCACGCGTTTCCTGAACGCGTTCGACCCGACCCGACCCTGCTGAACGAACTCCGCGCGTCCGGAACGCGGGCGCGCCGCACGAACCCGACTCGACCTGAGCGCGCCTGCCCTGAACACTGTTCTCCACGCGTCCTGCGGAAGGAACCCGACTTGACCTGCGGGTGAACGCCGAACGAGTTTTTACTCGACTCGACCCAGACTCCGTTTCCCTGCTGCGGCTTCGCCCTCCACCCTCGACCTTCGCTCTGGCTCGAGCATTAGCTTGCCAATGGTGGAATCAACAAGATGTTGATGTCCTTCTTTCTTTCCTTTATTGTCCATTGCACGTTCTCCTTTCGTATGTGCCTTTGCCCACACATTGCTTCCATGGGTGGGGCTTGACCCATATAAGGCCGACCCAGTAAACGCCCATAAAGCCTTGGTTACGACGTGGCATTTCCTCCTTAACGTCGGCTTGCCACCACGGCCGGCCTATAAAACCTCCAAGCCAACACACGACCATTTTTTGGACGCGTTTATGCACGTCGCTCCTAAACGTCGCACGGTCACCATGATAACGTTGCATAGTAGTCGAACGATGTTTTCGTCCGTCGGCGCGCCCGTCTAACCTTCCGTCGTGGTTTTCGTCGTTCGTCGCATGTCCACCGAACGCTTCCAACGCCTTCCGTCGTCGTCCTCGGCTCGTGGGTCTTACAGGGGCGGTTTCCGTCGCGGCGGGCGTATAATTGGACGGTGTCCATTGAGCAGGGACATGGAAACCTTACATTTCCCACAGTTGGGCCACTGTCGTCACGGCGGGGCGAGGAAACCTGTCACGCCCCTAGACCTTCGGTGACCTTTCAACCGTGCTATAGACGGGGTGCGGCACTACCGTACTTCTCCTTTTCGTAATACTTAAGTATGTAGACTGCGCCTTTAGCAACACTTGTTAAATTAGTTAATCAAATGTTCTTTCAATGTGCGGAAAACATGAACATCATCATCACATCCACAGTGTACGCCCATACATACAAGGGAGGGGCAACTCCCGGTTAATAATGGGTCTGCCCGATAATATGTTTCATAAACACGAAAGAGAGTATAAGTTCCAATCCAGCAAAAGACCCCCTTTGCTCTTTGGCAAGGCAAGTCACTTTTTGTCCAAGCTTACAATGCTTGAAAATCATTAACTAGCCCACAACAATCGTTTACGGCACTAGAATTCACCTCGCGAATATCCTGCATAAAACTGCCCAAGTGCTGCCGTGTCACTCGGGTCGGCACTGCAAATGATTTCAGACCTCCCCGCGAGCTCTCCGTCTCTCCAATCCGCTCCCCCAGCTATGTGGTTAGCTCTGTCCCATCAAAACACACCTGCTTCAACTTTCGGCACTCAATTCCGACTCACGATGCCTTCAGAACGACCTCTGAACTGAAGCTCGGATCGTGCGGACGCCCTGCCCGACCCGACCTTGCACTGCGGACGCCCTGCGGAGAAGTTTCGCACGCCCTGCACGTATGTCGCACGACTTGACCCGCGCGCTGCCCGACTCGACCCGTCCTGTGGTGCGGATGCCCTGCGGAGGAATTGCGCACGCCCTGCACGTCAACAACCTGGCTCGACCCGCGCTCGCCCTGCGTTCACCGCCGCCGTGTTTCCTTCACCAACGAGCTGTTGGCTTAGCTCGTGGTGCTCCGATGCGCTCGCACTCAGATGCTTGCTTGATCGTTGGTTGGATGACTTCTCCGTCATCCGCACGACGTATTAATACGCGTATCATGTGCGTGTCGTGGGTCACTCGGTCGACCCGAGACGACCCCCATCATTCAGCTGTCCGCCCACTCGTGTAGCGTCGGCCGCTCAACTCGTGCGTCGGTTCTATGACTCCGGCTACGCTGTGACGTTTCGCCTGTAACGTCGCTTTTTCCAATGCCACCGCCGGCTATGTGCGACGCGCCCGTGCCGCT
This sequence comes from Pinus albicaulis, assembly GCA_034641835.2. NCBI lineage: Eukaryota > Viridiplantae > Streptophyta > Pinopsida > Pinales > Pinaceae > Pinus > Pinus albicaulis. Next base: position 1,059 of record JAXQQM020092024.1, on the reverse strand, counting down.
CGCCGCCACACACCCGCGCCCGTGCGGTTACTGCGCAGCGGCTCGCTCGTAACGTCGCACGGCGCCCGAACGCCCGACGGGCGCGCCCGTTACCACGAACGCGCCTCATGAAGTCTTGGGGCCTTACAAAACCCAACCTTCCCCGCATATGGACGGCTTCCGCCGCGACGAGGCGTGGAAACCCCAAGTTCCGGAGACGGACCAGGGGAGCGGTTTCCGTCGCGCCGCGAAATGGGAGCCCCAAGTTCGCTAGGCTTGGGCGGTTCTTCGCCGTGCCGCGCGACGGAAACCACGAGTTCCGTAAACTTGGGCGATTACGGTCGTGCCGCGACATGGAAACCCAAGTTCCCCTGACCAGGGGCGCGGTTTTCGACGGGGCGGGAGATGGAAACCGCAAGGTTCCCAGAACTAGGCGGTTTCCCTCGTGCCACGAAACAGAAGCCCCAAAGTTCCGCAGGCTTGGGCGGTTCTCCGTCGTGCCGTGACATGGAAACCTGAGCTCCCCGCACCGAGGCCACGGTTTATGTCGTGGCGGGACGTGGAAATCCCCGAGTTTCCTGGAATTGGGTGGTATCCGTCGTGCCGCAAAAAATGGGAACCCCCGAGCTCCGCGGGACCCTGGTGGCGGTTTCCGTCGCGCCGTGACATGGAAACTCGAAGTTCCCCATACTTGGGCGGCGGTTTCTGTCACGCTGCGGCATGGACCCCCCAAGTACCCCGTGCTGGGGGTTGCGGTTTCCATCGTGGCGGGACATGGGAACCCCAGGTTTCCCAGACTTGGGGAAATTTTCCGCCGTGCCACGAAATGGAAACCCCTAGTTTCTCCAAATTGGGGCGGTTGTCCGTCGTGTGGCGAAATGGAAGTGGGTTTGTATGCGCCGCGACATGGGAAAAAAAAACCCAGAGTTCCCAGAGGCTTGGATCCGCAGTTTCGAAACACCACCAGTTCCCTAGACTCGGGCGACGGTTTCCATCGTCATGGAAACCCCAAGTTTCCAGTGCGGCGTAAAAACATGGAAACCCGCGGTTTTCGTTGGGGGCGGGACAAGGAAACCCCAA
>JAXQQM020083189.1:0-19794 GCA_034641835.2 Pinus albicaulis | reverse complement strand
GTAACATGGTTTTCATAAAGAAACCCCTGTTGGGTTTCATTTTTATCTAAAAGAGATGTTATCCTTTGCTCTTGGTGTTCTTCTTGGCGATGAAAAGTATTGTCATGAAGGGCCTCTAAAATTTCTTCATCCATGAACTCATCATCTTCATAACAATTCTCCAAATATTCAATAAAACTGACAGAGTGTTTACAACAGTCTTTGATCAGAAACAAAGAGGGATGACAGTCTTTATACATCTCAAAAATGCAACATGGAAATCGGCAAGAGAATATAATGAACCATTTGGCAAGCTTTCATACCAAAACCATGCTTTTCCTTCCAAAGTGGCCATAAACATCTTCATGAGACAATCCTCAGGGAACTGAACCTTAAGATTGTGTACATGCATATGGAATCTAACCAAATGAAGAGTAGCATTGTCTTTATTTTCATCTTTAAATATTAGAAGATCATCTAACCATTCAACCTTTGGCATGGGATTTGCAAAGCCAGGGATATGAGACCGATTCATAGGAGCATACCTGGCATTTTTTCTTGCAATGGAATTCATCCTGAAACTTCATCAAGCTATTGATCTTCAAGCAATGGAGTCACCTTCCAATTGATTATTTGATGTGTGGAGTCTCCAAAGCAGAAATGCAACCAATATGTGCCTAAGTATTTGTTGCTCTCAAACCTTAGAACTGAAACTTTGTCATTCTTCCCAGGGAAAATATTCACCTTTGGTCCCCGGAAACGGCGCGAAAATGTTATCACTAAAATTGTACCTGATTGGCTGCTGATCAGACAACTTCAGTGTAACTATTTCAAACCAATATTTTGACTAAGGCTTAGCCTCCTCAGCCTGAGAGGGCTCTCTCAAGGATTAATGATATGGAATATTGATATAGATAGATGGATAACTCTATGTGTCTTCATTTCGTATGTTTACGGGTTAATATGAGTTTACTGTGGAATATGGAGTCGATTGATAGGGATAAAGATAACAGCTCTTATAAACAGAATAACATAAAACTCCCAGCTAAAGTCTTGGCACATTAAGGAAAATCCCAATACTTGAGAGTTAAGAAAATCAGATCTATTTAAAGTTATAAAGCTCCAAACGAGGCATGAATAACCATGAATTCTGAGCAATAAGCATTAAAACATTGAAGAAAACCTTTCAAAGATACGACCCAAAAACTCATTTGACCATAGTTCAACACTTAAAGGAAGTCAGAGCATGATAAACCATTAATTATGAGTAATAAGTATTAAAACTATGAAAGGAAAACATTTCAAAGATAAGATATAAACTCATTGAAATACACTAAGAATCTCAGGTCCTAAAAATTTAAATTGCTTATGTATATATTATTCAATCCAGAGCTTTACAAAAGTACTCTTTTTGATAACATTTTCCCAACCCTTTATAACTCTAATTCTTCACTACTTATAGGCATTTAGCCTTTTCATTCAATCTGCCAAGTGGCTAAATTATTAAACTCTACTACTGACACCAAATATAACTACTAACTATATTTTTAAAACTAGGACTGACACCTTTCGAATTAGGAGTTAGAGTCCTACTATGACTCAAACATCTATTTATTACATTTAAAATAAAGATGATCCAAATCATCCTCGAAAGGAATCATGTCTTTCAACCATGCTGGCCATGAACAAGACATTAATACTCTAATTTTCTTCATGAAGTTGCTCTGCCTATTATTAAGGAGTTGTCAGTTTGATGATTTGGAAATATGGTGAATTAATATCTTCAAATTGTATCCTTAACAGAATATTCCCACTTAGAAAACCACTGCTCTAATACTCTTTGACATCTCTCTGATACTCTTTATCATTCTCATGGAGAATAGCTTTAAATATCTGTTTACCTTTCTCCTTCTTCCAAAATTAGCCACCAAAATTAACCTTGTTGTCAAAACAGAGTTTTGAGCTAGTTTCGTAGCTAGTTTCGTAGCACAAGAAAAAAAGGTGATATGTGGTGATCCTCTGCTATTTTTTACCATTGGATGATATTAAGTGATAAAAAAAAATTAAACGTAACCCTCAAAACTCTTCATCTCTATCAGTTTAAGTACCTTCAGTCCAAAAAGAATTTTTCAGAAATTTCGCAGCAGAAAATGTGTTTCAAGCTTTGTATACGCTGCGGAATTTCCTAACTTATCAGAGGCTTAGAAAAATTTAGGTTTTGAGGCTGAAAGGATCCATGAATATATCTGCATGTAAAGTATGATTAATATAAGACAAAAAATATCTATAATCCATTGTCACCTTCTTATTTCCCAGTGGTTTCTTCATAAGCAGTTTTAATAGTTTTCTCCATAGTTCCTCTTTCCAAATCTTTCTTTCTTGATTGTTGGGCCGTGAATACGACCACTTCTTAACACTTATTTCATCCATTTTCACTCTTCTTTATCATGTCATTTATTATAATTTATCATATAAATCCATTTTATAATGATTTATGCTCTTATGGATGAATATTATTTTTTCTCCTTTATTTTTAATAAATTGATGATTATTATGCATAATTTTATCAATGATGGTTTATTAATATATTTTGTAACATCACTCACCATTTTAGCCTCCAAGATATTTTCCAGATTGCAGATTTGATCTCCAAATCATCATCAAATATTCCAACTCAGAAATTCGCTGGAATAAGAAGTGACAGTTTTGCGGTTGAGATTCGGAGCAAATGAAGAAGAATCTAGAAAATCTGGAACATGGGTTTTGTCCAGAACGGGCCCAATTAACTTAAATAAATAACGGTTTGCCCAAATTCAGCCTGTATTGAGAGCAACGCATGTTTCTTTGAGCACGATTTTCTCAGATTTGTTGTTGCAGTCATCCTCCAAATCTCAGCTGCAAAGCTAAATTCGCCTTGCTCTTGTTGAAAGATTCTTGGAAATGTATTTTCTGGTTGATAAAGTTGTTGGGAAAAATCCATTATTGTTATGGGAGATCATATTTTCTATTTAATTTCTCCTCTTTCTGATTATAAAAGGAGAGCATGTATTGTGTATTGGAGAGGATGGAAAAGAATGGATAATTATTGGATTCCCTTTGTAACATTGTAATTCCTTGACTCTTGTGAGCAAAGAGCAAATGATATAAAAGCTATTCATGTTTGATTAATACAAAGAGATGTTTTCGTTCCATTTCCCAAGCTCTGCAGTAGCCCAGCGGCGCTTTCACCGATGGTTGAGGGCCCGGCCCTGGTGGAGCGATCCGTTGTTTGTATTTCTATTCTTTCATTTCTGTTGTATGATAATTGCATTTAGATTTATTACGATTGCAGAGTTAATTATTTTTGAATTGCTTATTGGTATTGTTGTGTTATATTAACGAATCGCGTTGTTGTTTCTTTATGATTTAACAAGAATCTCAACACTGTATAATTTATCTTGTTAATACCTTAACGGAGCTTCGCTGTTCTATTTCCATCATGGTTTCATTCCACTTGCTGTTCTGTTTGATTGATATTCATTACAGATTGTTGTTCAATAGGATTGGTTATTCAATTCCTTTAATTTCAGTTTGATGTCCATTTACATTGTTGTTCATTTCAATTGATTAATTGCAAAGAATTTGGTTTTGAGAGCTTTCCTAGTTTCCATTCATTAGCAGCTTTTAGTTCAATTTCTATTTCCTTTTAATTTATTTCAAGCAGGAAAGTCAACTGTAGAGAACATTGGTTATTGCTTCCTCGTTTCCAGATTGATGGTCTTGTTCCAGTTTGATTTCAATTGCATCAATTTCTAGAATATTGAGTTTGATTTCATTTCGATTATTTTAAGATCACCAACTGTAGAGGACAGAGGTTACTGCTTCCAAGTCCCCAGATTGGTTATCTTGCATTGATTTCTAAGGGAAATATTTATTTCTACTGTATCCCTGATCGATGTCTTGCAGCTTGATTTAGTTAAGGTTTCAATTTATGTTATTGCAATTAGATTCCTTTACAAGTATTTGTTTATTCTTGAATTTAGAATTATGTACTACATCTTCACAGCATTACTCTTGGATGAATTGTAGCCTCAGACAGAGTACACTCTTGAAATAAAAAGTCGCTCCTAGATTGATAATTAATGTGAGATAAATAGGCGTTAAAATGACACCTTTTATACCTCAACACTGGTTATGTCCTCATCATCTCCATATTTTCTTTCACTCTTCGACTTGTCTTTGAAGACTTATCCTCTCTACCTGTAACCATAAATTCCTCTTCCTTGTGTGTGTCATCGTGATGCGTAAAGGTAAAGGTCGTGATTTCTTCAACAATTGTTTAGCTTTTCCAATAGACTTTTCAAAATGAGTAACCTAGTCAACCACTTTATTTTCCACCTTATCTATCATTTGTCTATCCTTGTTGTATCTTTCCAAATCTCTTTTTGTTTCAGTCAATTCTTCCTTAACTGCTCTTAACTGTCCTTCAAGAATCTCCTTTTCATTTTTCTCCATGACTTTTTCCTTTCCCTTTCTCTATTTGACTGTTTCTTCTTTGTCTTCAGATTTCTTTTGAAACTTTATTTTAGATTGAACCTTATTTTCTTTGGTAGCCTCTGTCTCAATAGGAGATATAACTATGACTTCTTGTAATAATGCCCTTTTTCCTTTATCTTCCTTCTGTTACTTATCTCCGACAGTGATAGTTGCAGAAAACTGGGATCTAGTGAAAGGCTTTCTAGGTTTTAAAAGAAAACCTGAATCTTCTGGAGAAAAATCTAATTTCTTGACTATAAGTCCCTTTCTTTTGACCCTGGATCCCTCTATCTCAGCTGCTTTCACTACAGGGGTTTCTGAAATGTCTATAGCTGTTAGAATGTCTTCAAGTCTGCCTTTACCTCCAACAATTTCCTTAGTGTTTCCTTTAGACCTTTTTTTTTCAGGTTTGTTCTTGCTATCCATGACATGTTTGTTAGCTTGCTTACTAGTTGCTGGAGGTTATGCTATCTCTTGAATGAATTCAGATTCTTCTTCCATATCTTTAGTTGCAGATTTTAAACCTTCTTGTGGATTCCTTTCTTACTCTGCAGTGGCACTCAGCTCTTGCCTAGAAGAAGAAGTTTTGATTTTAGGAGTTTTCCTTGGAGACAAAACATCCATTTCATACCCATTCATGAACAAGAAGAATGCCCAGTCTCTATTTAATTTACTTAATTCTTCCAGTACTTGTAATTTCATCAACCCATGGTGAAAAATGGAAGTTTCACTTCTTTCAAGTCTTCCTTGCACTTTTTCTTCCATTTTTCCAAGACTTCTAAAAAGGTAAAAAGGAATATCTATCAAATTTTTCCCTGTAAAATGAAGCAGCAGCTTGAAGTGATACATGTATATTGTTTGGAATCTTCCTTCGCATGTAAAGTATTTCTATATGACTGTCAATAATTTAGAATAATTATCTCTAAGGAAAATTCTGGGAATCCCTTCAGTCATTTGTATCCCTACATGTTCAGGTTTTAGATAATCATCACAACTTTTCAAGTTAAATTTGGTAGCTTTAAACCATTCTTCTCCAGTCCTCGGGATCCCTGTTGCTTTAGAAATGCTATCAGGTGAAATTGGAACATGAAGACAACCAACCTTTGTATATGTACCTTTAAAATTGATCACGAAATCTTGTGAGACCTGTTTATGATGACCTTGAAACCTTTGACAGAACCGAATGCAGCCTGCTCTTGTAAAAAGCTCATCAAAATATGGATCTTCCATGATTAAACTTGGACTTGTAGGCTCGTATCTGAATGGTAGACCTCCTTTATTAACTTTCTTTGGTGTAGCCATCTCTTTCTTGTTTTGAAGTGGTGGCCTTATTTAGATTTTTACACCTATTCATCAAAATCCTTTTATGACAGTGAGCTGTTATGGTAGAAGAAAACTGGCATGACAAGGGATTTCTACGAGAGATGTGAATGACAACAAGAAGATTGCAAAAGCAGGAAACAAAGTGTGAGGAATGAGGGATGTCTTTGAAAAGAAAAATGAGATGGAATTCAAATGGTGGTTAATGCTAAAACATGCCTAACTTTCTAATAATGACCCTACTCTGATAGCATAACCTCGAAACCTTCAAAGTTTAACCACTCATCATTATGCAGAAAGTCATTATAGAATGAGACAACTTTCATAGTACATTTAGTTTGACAAATGTCAATTTTGCAATGGAATTACTAGGTGTTTCCACAGCAAAATCTATTAATTTTGTACTAAAATCATTGTGGACTTAGAGAATTTCTGACAGATGGCCAGATTTAAGACTTTAGGTCAATTTAAAGTATCTAATCAAGGTCTATTCTTTTGATATGACTCGAGATCATCTCTAACAACTTAAAACAAAACTTAAATCCTATGTTCATCATAAAATTTATCATTTCAAATCTGTACATAATAATCAAAAACAGACTTGACCTGTTCAGATTAAAATTTTGAAAATTTTTGGGTGATAACTTGTTGGTGTGTGAGTGTTTTGACCCTAGCATTGTTTTTTATTATAATTATTAATCCTTCTGTTATTCAGTTCTGAGTTTTTAATTATTGGATATATACCCTCTTCTCTGTGTATGCTCTTTTCTCTGCGTTGTGTGCGATCTATCAAATCATAAACATGAAGACGAGATTTTTCTGCTACATATGCTCTTTCCCCGCAACTTTGTGCGATCTCAGGAAATCAGAAATAGCAAGAAAAATATATAATTGTCGGACGAACTAACTGGAAATATAACTTTTTCTTGTAAGGCTTGTTTTTTTTGTTTTTTTTGCGTGCACAGCTGTGTTTTTTTGGCCAAAAAAAAGCACACACACAGGGAAAAAAAAAAAAAACCTTCCTCCTTTCAAACAATTACAGAATCCTTTTACTAGCTCACTTAGTGTAAAGTTACTTTATGAGAATAGAGGTCTTGGGTTCAAGTCTCTTTTTCAAGCTTCTTTTTCTCAAAATATTTTTTTCAAGTTTGAGAAATTGTTTAAAAAAAAAAATTTGTTTAAAAAGCACATGAAAAAGTAACATTGTAAAAGTGACTCTCACTTATTTATAAAAGTGGGTCACATAAAGTAGTATTTTTTTTAAAGTGAGATTATTATATTAAGTTTGGAAAAGTAGGGGGGGAGAGGGGGAGGTTTAAAAGGTAAACTTCATCATCAACTTTCAACCTATCATGTAACTACTCAGCATCTACTCCAACTTTTCTTCAAAAAGGCATAACTTCTTCATCCAGAAGCCATTTTCAAAACCATTTTTTTTAATAGACCTATTTTTTTGAGAGCTTTCCATTGGAGTAGTTAGTTTCAACATTTTCAGCTTCAGCTTTTAAAAATTTTGAGTGCATGTCCAGTTATTCTTAATAGCACCAATTATTTCCAATGGCTATCCTACATGTTAGACTTACTTAGAAGTAAAGGGATTTATAGAATAGCCACGGGACAAGAATCTAAACCTACTGATGGATATAAAAAAGATAAATGGGAAAATAAAGAAGATCAAGCACGAGGTTTGATAGGAATGTCCATTGCTCAAGATCTTAGATTTCATATCCAAGAAATTGACTCCCCTCATGAAGCTATGAAAAAGCTAAATACTGTTTTTGGAATTCAAAATGAAATCATAGCCCACCAGCTTGAAAATGAGTTTCTTACTTTGGACCCCAATAATTTCTCCTCTATTGAATATTTTTTGTCCAAATACAAGACCCTTAGAATTATTTTAGAAGGTTGTAAAGTCAAAAAGGAAGATGGTAGTATTATCTATTCCATATTTTATAAATTAGGCCCTGCATACTCTGTATTTGTTTCCACCTCCCATTCCACTATAAAAGCCCTCATTTCTCAAGGGAAAACCTACAATTCCCCCTCTTTTGATGCATTTTGTGATTCTCTGATAAGAGAACAAGAAAAACTCTTACACCTTGGTCTTATTAATACTAGAAACTCTTCTAAGAAAGCCTTAGCAACGCAACAACAACCATACCCAAAGAATCCTAAGAAGCAACATCCTAAAAAGAATGGTCCTCAACCAAACAAGGGTCTTAAGAAATTTTAGCCGCAAACTAAAAAGAAACTCAAAAAATAGATAAGGCAACTAAAAAAAAAGGAAGAAGACAGATATACATTGCAACTTTTGTAAACGTGATGGCCATGTAGAGTCAAAATGTTTTAAGAAAATGGAAGCCTTGGAAGCAGCAATGAAGAAGCACAACATCCATTTGGAGAACTCTTCAACTTCATATTCGGGAATGGAACTTTCTACATGTGGTTTTCATGCATCAAGATCTAGTTATGCATTGAATGTATCTTCTTCTTCTCATTCTCATGAGTGGCTCATTGATTCTGGAGCTTCTTACCACATGGCCAAAAATAAAGCCATGTTTTCTTCTCTAAATGATTGTAACAACAAAAATATTTATGTTGGTGTTGATAGATCTTTTAGTGTTTTAGGGTCTAGAACTATTCATCTAGATAAAGGTCAGTTTAATGATGTATTATGTGTTCCTACCTTGTCCTGCAACCTTCTATCTATTTATTAGATAACTCGTTTAGGTGAAGGGAAAACCGTAGAATTATCACCTCATGATGTTGTAATTAAGGACCTAAGAGATCCTAGACATATTTTAGCTACTGGCATTGTTGATGATTCCACAAGGTTGTATAAGTTTGAAAAATTTGGGTCATCATGTCTTCCCTCTATTTTTGTTGCTCATAATGATGAAGTGAGCAAACTTTGGCATGAGCGATTTGGTCACTTAAACTATGGCTCTCTTCAAAATCTGTGTAAATAAAATATGGTGATAGGTCTTCATATGGTATCTTGCTGAGATGGTGTTTGTTCCGGTTTTTGTACTCAAAAAACATCATCGGGACAGTTTCGACAAACATGCCTCTTGGCACGCTTCAGTCCCTTTTCAGCTTGTGCACGGTGTGGTCCACTACTAGTTGTTTCTTTCTTTGACTACATGTACTTCTTAAATTTCATTGATGATTTTTCTAGACGCGCTTGGGTATAATTCTTAAAACTCAAGAGTGAAGTTTTTAACATGTTCTTAGCCTTTAAGGCCTTTGTTGAGAAAAAAATTTGGACATCAAATTCTTAAGTTAAGATCTGACAATGGAGGAGAATATGTTAACAACAAATTTATCAACTTTTGCACTAAACATGGCATTCAATTGCAACATACTCTTCCATATACTCCACAAAAAAATGTTGTAGCTTAAAGGAATAATCGCACTCTAAAAGAAATGGCTAATTGTATGCTTCAATCTAGAGGACTTTGTCTTAATTTTTCGGCAGAAGCAATTAATTGTGAAAATTACATAGAAAATTGAACTCCTACTAAGGTTTTAAGGAATATAACTCCAGAAGAATCTTGGAGCTCAATCAAACCAAATGTAGGTCTCTTTCATGTTTTTGGAAGTGAATCTTGGGCCCATATTCCAGATGAGAAACATAAAGCCTTAGAACCTAAGAGTGAAAAATGCATTTTTGTTGGATATTCTGAAGATGTCAAAGGATATATACTTCTTAAACCCAAATACAAAAATGTAATCATTAGAAAAGATGTAAAATTTGATGAAAATATATCATCCTGTGATCCTAGTTCAGTAGGTGTGCCACCTTTTGCCTGCAAGCCTGATTCGTCATATGTGCCACCTCTCTCTATCTCTTCCACTTTTGACAGCATTCCTTCTAGTTCGGATGATGACAACGAGGATGAGAATCCTCCTCCACCTCCTCAAGATCTTCCTTCAGCTCCACAACTTCCAAAATGGGTTCGCTCTACTCGGGATGCAACAAGTTCTCTTACAGGTGACCCTACAAATCAACGTTGTACATGTTCTCATTTCGACAGAGCCTCTTCCTTGTTGTCTCAAGTTCCAGAAAATCATGATCCATACACCTTTGAAGAAGCTTCAAGACATCCAGATTGGGATGCAAATATGAATGAATAATATCGTTCCTTATTGGAAAATGATACTTGGGATCTTGCTCCTCTTCTAAAGAGGAGAAAAATTGTCAGATGCAAATGGGTTTATAGAAGAAATTTTGGACCAGATGGAAAAGTGGATAAACATAAAGCTCATATTGTTGCTAAAGGATTTTCACAAGTTGAAGGCATTGACTATATTGAAACCTCCTCCCCTGTTGCCAAAAATAATTATATCTGCCTTGTTCTTTCCCTTATTGCCTCCTTTAAATGGGAAGTCCATCATATGGATGTTACTTCTGCCTTCTTACATGGAGATTTGCATGAAGAAATCTACATGGAAAAACCCCCTGGCTTTATCCAAAATGACTCTAGCCTTATTTGTCGCCTTAGGAATTCTCTTTATGGTCTCAAACAATCCCCTCAGGCTTGTTATGCCAAAATGGATAGCTTTCTCTTAGATAATGGCTTTTTTAGATGTCATTCTAACAACACTATATACACCAAGAAAGTGGGTAAGTCCTTAATCATCCTTTTTCTTTATGTTGATGATCTTATCCTCACTGGTAGTGATCCCAACCACATAAACCATGTGAACTCTAGCCTCAAAAAGAAATTTGTAATGATAGACTTAGGACACTTGCATTATTTCCTTGGTCTTCAAGTCTTGCAATTCAAATAAGGTATTACCCTTTCTCAGTCCAAGTATGTCTGTGATCTTCTACGCTACTTTCACATGGAAGACTGTAAGCCATCCCCTTCTCACTTTCAGTCTAGATTCAAGCTTTCAGTCACTTGTACTTCCCTTGAATTTGATGCTACCTTATACCGTCAACTTGTTGGTAAACTTCTGTATCTAACCCATACCCATCCTGCCCTTTCCTTTTCCATTGGTCTTGTTGCTCGGTTTATGCACAAACCTCATGAAAGTCACTGGAAAGAAACTAAAATAATACTTCGATATATTCGAGGTATAGTTCAGTTCAGGATTCATTACAGTGAAAAATCATCTCCATTGTTGATTGGTTTCACTGATTCTGATTGGGTTGGTGACCTTGATGATCGAAAGTCTACTGCAGGTTATGTATTCACTCTTGGTTCAAGACCTATTACATGGTCTTGTAAGAAAAAAAGTGTTTTCTCTCTTTCTTCAACATAAATAGAGTATCATGGTGCAATTGAAGCCAGCAAGGAAGCCTTGTGGCTTCATCAGATCTTGTCTAAATTTGGTCTTCATCACCAGCATCCAACTACACTGTGGTGTGATAATCAGGGTGTCATTCAGCTATGCAAAGATCCATTTCAACATTGACGCATGAAACACATTGAGATACACATACACTTCATTAGAAATCTCATTCATGATCGTGTTCTTGAAGTGCAGTATTATTCAACTAATGATCAAGTTGCTAATATATTTACAAAGGCTCTCACAGAAGCGAAGTTTACCAAACTTCAATCTATGCTTGGAGTTCAGAAAAATTATCATTAAGGGAGTTAGGCTCTAATGCCTCCTTCCTTCTCCTATTGTGTCACCTTTGTAAATCATTCAATCCTATCCCAAGTTTTTCTTAAGGGGAGATGTTAGGATATTTCGACACATAGGAAATAGTTAAGTATAACTTGGTCTAGTGTAGAGTTAGGTAAAGTGTTTATGTACTATGTATATTTGTAACTTATAATCCGATGGTCATGATATGTAGTGATATGATGGTTAATTCTCTCATCAGTATTATCGACACTTGATCGATGGCTTAACACCCGATTGGTCCATGATCTTTATTTAAAGAGCATGGAGGGTCATTTGTCTGGTGACCGTTTATGAGAGAACCTTATGTAAATTTTCTTTCTTTATATTAATAAATTTTTTGAAGTGGCCGCGTTGGCTCAGGCGGTGGACTGTTTCCCTCTTTGAGGGTTTTAACCACGTCAAATACTGGTGTACTGATCTGTGATATGTTTGTGAGCGGCGACCTTTGGTGTTTGATCTAAGGAAATTACCCTGTAAATTCCTACAGCCAAGAGGTGGATTGCTCTTTGTTGGGCCTAATACTCTTGGGAAGGGATGTATGATAAAAATTGGAGAGTATGTCTCAGTTTAGGGCCTAGTGATCCCTAATTCAGACTATGGATTACGGTAAAGCCTGAGAGACTAGGAGGCACTCAAATTCCTCACGGTGTAGGAGAAGAACCTCGGTATCATTTATGCTTGTTTGGTTCCTTTTCGGTTGGTTATGAGTCCCACATTCATCCTTGGAATATGACAAGGGGGTGATTGGTTGAAGAGAGATTTGGCTCAGGAAATCTATGGTCAGGTGGAACATGGTAGTCCCATCTCCGGTTGGTTTTTACATACATTAATGAAGAGCTCATTCCTTTGGTATTTGGTATGCAAATGTGTTGGTTTATGTATGGATTTTATTGTTGTTGTATACATTCTATTTATGTTGTTATTGTGTTGGTTATAAGCATGTATTCAATTAGTGATGATGTATGGCTCTATCCATGTTTTTACTTGTAAATGAATACACAATGTATCTGTGGTCAAATAGATTGTATTGCAGCTTATGATGTAAGGGAGTAATGATTCTTAGTGATTCTCAGATAAGTTTGAGACCCCTATGTTTAATTTTGATGTTTACACCTATAGATGCAATGTTTGTGACATGTTGATGAAATTCCTGTCATGGCTAGGATGGGTCTAGATGAGTTCTGATGATGTGATTGCTTTCATACTTTTGTTTTAATGTTATCATCTCCTAAAGCTTCATGAAGTTCTCAGCAGTGACCTGGGCTCTAGGGATGAAAAGGTGGCACAAATCCCAAAGTTGCAAGCACAAAACTAACCATTTGGGGCCCTGGCCGCTAAATTTCCTTGGAATTTCTGCGGCTATAGGCTCCCAATCTCTCCCTTTCCTTAGCATGCCTACATCTATGGCTCAAAAGGGTCAAAAAGTCAGTCTCCCTCAGGGTTCAGGGGCCTAGAAGGTTGGGTTACCTCTTGAGGATGTTTTTTTACGTTGTGTAAGGTGTGTTTGTCTTGTTTCCATTGGTTACACTTCCTTAAGGTCATCTAGGGGGTTGAATATCATATTAGTAGCCTCTCGTCTCATGTTTACCCTCGTTGGTCGGTTACTTGGGTAGATGTGGGTAGAGGGTGTTACAGATTTGTTCTATCTAATATCTTAGCAAGTGGAGCTTATGATCAAATGGGAGATAGAAAAAGGGGAGTTTTCTCATAACAAAATCAATGCAAAAGAGAAGTCTGGACCGGGTGAAAACATGAAGTTGGGAAACACTTTTTTCCCTTTTTTGACGTTGAAAATTGTAATTTTCTATGTTTTTTCAACTTCAACTCCACTAAACTCATATTTTCAATGAAAATTATGCTTTGACATAAAAACAAGATTTGTAGATAATTTTCTTACCTCCATACTCATATTTTGTTTTCTTAATATTGACATATAGAGGGGTAAATTTGTTGTTTACTAACTGCATATACTTGAAATTTTCAGGCAAACATAAATAGTCACTTTTTGAAGCCTAACTTTTTTTAGGGATGGTTATTCATTTTTTGGAAATAAACCATATCATCATAATCTACATATATTTCACTAGTGCAATGAATATTTTCAAGTAGTTTTTAGATTAATCACTATTTTTTATTATTTTTTGAAATGGACGAAGACAAACAGACATTGATGTTTCAGTACATTTTATGAGCCCTAGATTTTATTTTCAATGTGAACGTCAATAAGAAAAATGAGAATACACTTTTTAAGAAGACATGGAGAGGAATTGCAATATGATTTTTCTGATTTTTTTGGTGTTTCCATTTTAAAGTTATTGAATTTTCATTCACTGCAATTTTTAGAACAATGAAATTCCACAGTGACACAGTTTAGTATAAAATTAATAAAAAAATGAAATTTTTAATGAAACTCCACAAATATTACACCTTTAGAAACTAGATTTAGAGATGAATCTAATGGTACCAGGTCTGAAATATAAAATTTTGTTTTTGTAGGTGTTCCGCCCCTCCAAAGTTGCAGGTTCCTGAAAACTGCAGAATTTTATGGGTTTCTTGTTGACCAAAAACTCTTGGCCGAGATAATTTCTTGGGCGAGACATTTATTAAAATCTCAACCAATAAATTTTAAACTCTCGACCTACATTTTAAACCACCATAGGTTAAATTTAACCATGCGGCTAAACTCTCATCCAAAAGTTGTACAAACTCTCGACCGGGAGTTTACGTCTGAGATTTTACGCCTGAGAGTTTACCCAAGGTAGACTCTCGGACGAGATTTTTTTAAATCTCATCCGAGAGGTTACTTAACTCTCAAGTGAGAGTTTAATAAACTCTCGGATGAGAGTTTGTTAAACTTTAATCAAAACATTTGATTTTCGGCCGACGAAATCTTGTGAAGATTCATCGAATCATCGCAATGTTTCGGGCGAGAGTTCTATATAAATACTCTCGTTTGAAAGATTAATTCCACACAAAATTTAGCCAGTAGCATAGTGCGAGGTGAGATTTTTTCTGCGAAGGTGCGGAATTTTTGCAGGTGCAAAATTCTTTTGTGAATTTTTTTTGAAATTTTTAGGTGCATGAAGGCATAGTATTTTTCAAAATTTACTATAAAATTTAAATTATTTATTTAATTTTCTCTCTTATTGAAATATGAAATTATATTAAAGTCTGCTATGTTTTTGAATATTAGATTCCAATAGAATTGAATTTTAGGTTTCCAATTTTGTGAACATGGGAAACAAAAGGAATTGCCTATCAAGGCACAATCTAAAAAGAATTGATTCAGCAAAAAAGAATGATATATTACAAAAAAAAAATGCAAGAGGAAAGGGAAAGATTAAGCCATGAAATAAATGTGGAGGTAGAGCATCGTGAAAGAGATATAGAGGTGCATGACAATGATGAGGAAATGAGAAATGTTGAGGAAATTGTAAACGAGAATATTGAAAACACAAATGTTGAAGATAATGTTGAGGAACTTGTCAATGAGAATATTCAAAACACAAATGTCCAAGAGAATATTGATATCGATCTTACTGGTGAGTCAATAGTTTCTTCAATTTGAACTTTGTATTTTTTTTTAAACATTGTAGTTCAAGATAGTTTTAAAAATAAAAATATGTATATGTCAATTTCAAGTTAGAATTTAATATTGTTTTTTATGCATGGACAACATCAGAACCACAAGAAGATACTACCACACCTTGAATTTCATTGCAATTAATTGGAAGTTCTAAGAACGTTGTATACGACTACAAATTTCTAGATAATATGGATCCAACTAAAATTGAAGAATTGGGACCACCAATGCCTGAAAGGACCATTCGAGATAAAATAAATTGGGGGTTGACACATCTTTTTGAAGGTAAATCTATCATAGCACAAGCTTAGATGTTACGTAGATTTTTAAAGCACAAATATCTCGGAAATGTTGTGGAATTATTGGGCATTAAAAGTGAGAAAGAGGTTTTAGCAAATGAAATGGTATCAAAAAATGTGACGTCGGCGCTTGCCACACTAGCCAAAAAGCAATATGATGCAGAGGTATCACACCATTTAAAAATGATGCAGAGGCTCTACAACAAATAAAAAAAATGCGCGCAGAAAATAATAGCTCACTAGATCTTTGAATACCGAACAGTCAATTTGATAATCTAAAGCTCTACCATTTTCAACTAAACGCTGTCATCAAACCTGAATCTTTGGACTATCGATTAAACACTATGTGATTACATGTGTATGTTGAATCAAGTTGCAGCCACACGAGGCTTGGGTGCGAAATGGTTTGGGAATGTTTGCATCCAATATCGATTTTTGAAATCCGTCACCTATCCTACAATGAATCCGCTTTCCATTCTTCGGTATTGAGATTCAGATCTGCACAATTCACATGACAATCCAATGTGTTATCATGCGTTAAATACTTGCAATGCAATGGCACTTCAATGGCATTTAACTACAGTATGGTATAATGCGTATGATGTGTAATAAAGGCAAATAAACAAAAGTTGAACAGAATAGTGAATGAACTAAACACTTTCATAAACTACAACAATAATGATTGTATCAAATTCTTATTGGCCGAATATTACATTTGTGGCCTCTTGCTCTGGCCTTTATAAATCATCACACCATTCCTACCCTACGCTCTCTTTTTTCTTTTCTGTCCTATTCCATCTTTATATCTCATACAAAGCTCATATTTATACATGATTGTGGATTAATTTGAATCCATGATTTTCTCCACAATTGACTCAACCAAATCCTAAAATAGCTTATCCCTCCTTTGACTAAACTAATTTCTATTTAAGAATTTCACAATCCCTAAGATATCTATACAACCCAACTCCTATCATATTCTCAATTATGAGAGAATATTTACAATAAACCTCACACTCAAATTTTCCTCTTAATTTATTTAAAATATACATAGATTATAAAATAATTAAAAAAACATCATCCCCTAAATCACCCAAATACAAAATGACAATTTAGCAGGATGCTCCTGCATCACAATCTCAAGTTGAAAAGAATGCTCGTAGAGCACTTTTAACAGGTGTATTCGTGAAACAAACTGCATCAAGTCAGTCGATGTTAGCAACTTCAAAATTGTTTAGAACATCAAGAAAAAGTTTATGGAGGCATACAAAATTTAGAATTCAATTATATGAGAATAATGAACTTGCATGTTGGGCTAATATCTACAGGCATCCATATCATGATATACTTCCTGATGGTGTGAGGGATAGGGTAAAAGAGTTTTGGCATTTTAATTCTCATGTGTCGCCAAATGAAAAGGACGGTGTGCAACACCGTATATCTAAGGGAATTTATGAATCTCATGCCAAACATATAACACAGGTCAGTTAAGTAGAATTATTCCAGAACTTTATGGAGAGCAGTATTGATGTGAAGGTTTCCCTTAGCACATTTGTGAAGATTAAACCATGGTATGTCATGCCTATCACTATTCGAGACACATTTTTTTGTCAATATCATGTAGAATTCCAATTATTTTACGAGACATTTATAAATTTTGGCATAAAATATTGGTCAAATGACCGCCCTCCTTCAAGTGTTCATGAATTTTTATCGAAGATATTATGTGCATGAGAGAATAATAAATTATTTTATAAAAAATAATGTGTTGGTGGAAGAAAATTCCCAGAATGTTCTCATTTGGCACTCTACGATGCAAAGTATCCCGTTGATCCTAATGATCCCAGACTGTCAAATCTCAGTCTGAATTGGAAGGGATATCAAAATGTTACTTACACTCCTGTTGCAGATTCAAGCACAACATCAAAAATTATCACTTTACTTGACGACGACATTTCAGTGACATCTTTTATGGAGAAGTTCAAGGTGCAAATATATAAATATATTAAGCATTGTCATATAGCACGATGACAGGATTTATAGTTCAAGCAATCACGTGATGTGTTCCCAAAAGGAAAAATATTATCAGTGGTTGCTTTCCTTGAGAATTACATGTTTAGTCCACAAAAGGAGATACAAAGTGAGTATTATCATTCAGACCAAGTATCTGTATTTTTTCATATTTTGTAGATACATGGAAATCTTGATATTGATGGTTTTGATATCGATGAAAATAATCGTGAGGTGATTAAGGAGTACCATGTCTACATCAGTGATGATCGAACATATGATACATGTTTTTTCAGCATTTTTTTAATGTTATTTATAATGAATTGTTGAAACGAAGGGTCACTTTTAAATAACATTGGGTATGGTCAGATGGTTGTGTTGGTCAATTTAAATCAACAAGATCGTTCTTTTGTTTGTCTTGTCTTCATAAGAGAACCAACATTTGACATACATGGAATTTATTTGAGACAGGGCATGGAAAAGGAGAGCACAATGGTGTTGTGGCATGCGTAAAACGTGCACTTAGGAGGCATAAATTGAATCACTCAGTTTCCAAACTTGCAAATTCTTTAGATGTTTGTAATTGGTACAAATACAATTTAAGTCATGTATCGAACCCAAGGATGGATGATGTGCACAGGTAAGCATACACATTTAACTAACAATATATTATACATGTCTAGAGATATATGTGTATACATGTGTGTGTATTTTTTTATCAAAAAAATATTAAATATTGTTCAAAATTTGACTCATACATGTGTGTGTTTTTCTCAAGCAGGTACTTTTGGAATATTTCAATGGGTGATGTTGATAGACCGTTGCCATTTAATTGCCTTGGAATCCCTCAAACAAGAAGTTTACACTCATTAGGAGTAATAACATGACAAATATACATTGCACTGAGAAACAAAAGTTCTCTTGCTTTTGTTCTGCATGTATTGATCAGACAGAGTCCATCGATGACTTTGAAAACCAAATTAAGAAATTTGTTAAACCATGGAAACATGAAGAATTGACACCATTTCCCCCATTTGGAAACATGACTGACAAGGAAATGGACAATGAAGTTGTTGTGATTGACAATGATTATGATCATGTTTCTGATAAGGTTAGAGAAGGTGATGTCTTCGTTGTCATTGCACCAGAAAATAATCGAGAAAAAGTGCATTATTATTTATTATGATGCACTGTGTATATTTATTATGATTCACTATGTCTAAATCCACGTTTCTCCAAGAGTATAATGATCCATCAAATTATACATACCCAATAGGTTCAATGGCGTTAATGGCGTATTTCTTTGAAGAAGTAAATAAATGTAAATATCATATTATTTTTCAAGATTACCAGCCAGAGGTTATTTATGCCCAATATATTCACTTTGTCATAGAAACTTGGTTGCAGTTGAAGCAATTGAAGAGTAGAAAAAAACAACAACAATGGAGGTTATCGATAGATGATCATGATGCCACTCTGGAAAATTTTCTACTAGCACATTTCATATGAGTGGAACAAATTTTTCAAGATGAAAAATGAACTTTGATTCTAGGGTTAGAAAATATAATTGCTACAATGTATTGGACTTTATATAGTTTAAGATTATATTGTGGATTTCTTTCAAATAAATGGACATGTGGATGGTTAGATGTGTGTTGGTACGAACAATATATTATGATATACTAGATAAGGGTGCTTTGCTAGATAATTATGCTATGGCGATTTAATGTGTCCATGATGTTTACTCCTAGATGATCTTAACTTGCCCCTTTTTTTGCATGGATATGATGGCGATGAATGAATATTTAATTACATATATATTATTGTATTGTTAGTTTAGTTTTGATATCAAATGTCATTTTGTTTCCATTCATACTTCCTTATGTTCTACTAGAGAAGACCATGGATGATTTACTGGGTTTTCAAAGGGATTAAGATTCAGCAGGTGAGTTTTCAAAAATGGGGTATTTTCTTAATTATCTCAGTCATTCTTTTAACAATGTTTGTGGAGGGGAACCTCAGGAGGCATCGAATCCCTGCTATGGCGGCTACTCCACTCGTTGTCGAGGATGAGGGCCCGAATGGTGTGGCTCTGTTATTGATCACCTAATCGTTAACATCATTCTCCATGCCTTTAAATTCTGCTTTCCTCGTGTTTCTTGTCATTTACCTAATTCCTGGTTTCTGAGCTCACAGATCGTCGCCACTGCCATTCTCACCAGTTTGGACTGCTTCGCTTATATCCTCATCTGATGCTGGCTACTGATGGAACGCTTTACACTCATGCTAACAACAAGTCTCTACTTTTGCTTGTCTTGGGAACCCGCTTTGACTCCATCTTCACACCGCCTATAAAAGGCAATCACTCGATCAGGATCTGCTGATTGGTTTCGGTCCAGCTATTTTTGGATTTTCTCACCCACTGCATCTGTCAGTCTGCCACCG
>JAXQQM020074848.1:0-11793 GCA_034641835.2 Pinus albicaulis | reverse complement strand
AAGAAGAGGATATACACCAGGAACCGGCCCTAGAAGAGGAAGAAATGAATCCGACCATATCATGTAATGCACTGGCAGGAATTATCACTCCTCAAACTCTCAAGATAGAAGGACAGATCAAGAAGAAAAAGGTAATAGTGTTGATTGATTCAGGTAGCACCCATAATTTTATTCATTGTAAGGCAGCCAAGGAATTAAATTGTTTCCTATACCCAGCACCAGAATGTCAAGTGATGGTTGCAAATGGAGGAACTATAAATTGCTCTGGAAAATGCCATAATATCAAGCTAGCCATGGGGGAATATGTATTTAATATTCCAATGCTTTCCATCCTAATGGGAGGTGCTGATGTTGTACTAGGAGTACAATGGTTACAATTTTTGGGGATGGTAGCTTTTAATTTTCAAGAACTTTTCTTGATTTTTTTTTTGAAAGGAAAGGAAATCGAATTACGGGGTATTTCAGGGAAGCCAGGAAAGATAATAAGCTCTAATGTCATGAAAAATCTTCTGAAGAAAGAACAATGGGGCGTAATTGCACAATTATGCTCACTAGAAGTTCCAACATCAAAATCATCTATTTCTCCAGATATCCAAAAAGTCTTGGACAATCATTCCAAGGTGTTTGAAACTCCCAAAGGACTCCCACCTATTCGTGATCATGATCATGCTATTCATTTGATTCCAGGAAGTGTTCCTCCAAACATCAAGCATTATAGATATCCTTACTTCCAAAAGAGCGAAATTGAACGTATGATTGCAGAAATGTTAGAGGCGGGTATAATTCAACCTAATCAAAGTTCTTTCTCTGCTCCTGTAGTATTGGTACACAAGAAGGATGGATCATGGCGAATGTGTCCGGATTATAGGGAGCTCAATAAGCTCACCATTAAAGATAAATTTCCCATTCCTGTGATTGATGAATTATTGGATGAATTACATGGAGCAATTTATTTTACCAAATTGGATCTTCATTTAGGGTATCATCAAATTAGAATGAAGACTGAAGATATTCCGAAAACAACATTTCGAACTCATGAGGGTCATTATGAATTTTTGGTCATGCCTTATGGCCTTACCAATGCACCTTCTACATTTCAAGGGTTGATGAATTCCATTTTCAAACCCTTCCTTAGAAAATTTGTGCTAGTATTTTTTGATGATATACTAATCTACAGCAAGTCTTCGAAGGATCATGTTCAACATGTTGACAGGGTGCTCAAACTATTGCAGGAGAAACAATTATATGCAAAAACATCCAAATGTTTCTTTGGAGTACAAGAGATGGAATATCTGGGTCATATTGTATCTCACGAGGGTGTTAAGGTAGACCCTAACAAAATTAAAGCCATTAAGGAATGGAAAGTCCCCACAACCATAAAGCAGTTGCGAGGATTTCTCGGGTTAACAGGGTATTATCGCAAGTTTGTTAAGAATTATGGGAGAATAGCAGCAACTCTAACAACATTATTGAAGAAAGATGCATTTTCATGGACTCCTAAAGCAACTAAGGCCTTTGAACATCTTAAAGAGGCAATGTGCCTAGCACCAGTCTTAGCTACGCCACACTTCACAAAAACCTTTATTGTGGAATGTGATGCCTCAGGAAATGGAATTGGTGTTGTTTTAATGCAGGAAGGAAGACCCATTGCTTTTGAAATTTTTCCAATCAAAGGAAAGTATTTACAGAAACCTATTTATGAGAAGGAAATGTTAGCAATACTGCATGCACTAAAGAAATGGAGAAATTACCTAATGGGAAGACACTTCAAGGTAAAAACTGATCATGATAGTCTTAAACACTTTTTGGAACAAAGACTATCTTCAAAAGAGCAACAAAAATGGGTCACAAAGATGTTGGGTTATGACTTTGAAATAATCTACAAAAAATGAAAGCTTAATGTTGTTGCAGATGCACTCTCAAGAAAGAATGAAGAGGTGGAAGCATTGCTTTGTGCCATTTCTATTATCCAACCGGATTGGATAACCGAAGCAAGAGATGAATGGAAGAAGGACAAAGATGTATGGACACTCATTCAAAAGTTGCAGCAAGATCCTAGTACATCTGATACATTTAGTTGGAAAATGATTCCTTATGGTACAAAGATCGCTTATATCTTTGTAAGAATTCCCAACTAAAACAAAAGATTCTTCTGGAATTGCACACTTCTCCTTTAGGAGGACACTCAGGATTTTTAAAAACTTACCACAGGGTGAAGAAAGAATTTTTTTGGGATGGCCTTAAATCTGATATTCAAAAGTTTGTGGCGGAATGTTTGGTTTGCCAAGAGAATAAAGTGGAAACAAATAAGACCCCGAGACTTCTACAACCTTTATCCATTCCAAGTCAACGTTGGGAGGAGATTTCAATGGATTTTATCACAGGTTTACCTAAGTCCGAAGGAAAGAGTGTCATCATGGTGGTAGTTGATAGACTTACCAAGTATGCACACTTTTGTGCACTATCTCATCCATTTAAAGCAAGTACAATTTCTACTACATTTATGGACACAATTCAAAAGCTACATGGAAACCCAAGGGTTATTGTGAGCGACAGAGATCCCATTTTTACTGGAAATTTTTGGACGGAGTTATTTTCTTGTTTGG
Source organism: Pinus albicaulis (assembly GCA_034641835.2). Taxonomy (NCBI): domain Eukaryota; kingdom Viridiplantae; phylum Streptophyta; class Pinopsida; order Pinales; family Pinaceae; genus Pinus; species Pinus albicaulis. The sequence continues at coordinate 9,187 of JAXQQM020074848.1, read as the reverse complement.
GTACTCAATTAGCTCATAGCTCATCTTATCATCCTCAATCTGATGGTCAAACTGAGATAGTAAATAAATGTTTGGAAGGATATCTTCGTTGTTTTGTATCCGATAAACAAACACAATGGGTCAAGTGGTTACCTCTCGCTGAATGGTGGTATAACACTTCCTTCCATACCGCAGCAAAAATGACCCCATTTATGGCACTTTATGGATATCATCCACCATCCATCACATCATATTTAAGAGAAAATTCGAAGGTTCAAGCAGTGGAAGATCACATCGAGCATCAGCAAGAAGTTCTCCAACTCTTAAAGGATAACCTGAATTTGGCACAAAATCGAATGAAATAACAGGCAGATCAACATCGCAGCGAGAGAAGTTTTGATGTAGGAGATTGGGTATTTTTACGGCTACAACCATACAAACAAATGTCCCTCAAGCAAGCTAAGAAGGATAATAAATTATCGCCAAAGTACTACGGTCCTTACAAGGTGTTGCAAAATATTGGTACTATGGCATACAAATTGGAGCTTCCTGCTTCTTCACAAGTGCATCCAGTTTTCCATGTTTCATGCTTAAAGAAGGTTATAGGTGAAAATATTCTAGTTCAAACAATATTTCCATAACTTGATGAGGGAGGAAAAATCATATTGGAACGTGAAGCAGTCATGGAAACAAGAACTCGACAGCTACGAAACTGATCAATTTCAGAATATCTCATCAAGTGGAAGAACTTACCCACTAAAGATTCTACATGAGAGGATGAGAATTTTATACAGAAGCACCCAGAGCTACTCAAGCGTTGAGGACAACACTTTTTTGAAGGAGAGGGGCATGTTAGGTCCATATATTACTAGTATAGTACCTTATTGTTGTTAGTGTAACCCCTTTATTGTTATTATTGTACCCTTGTAACCCCCATTTTGTTATTATTGTGCCCTTAAATTATTATTGTTAGGTCAAGTTAGATTACCATCATGGTTCCATGGACTCCTATATAGAAAGGAGGTTTTGTAATTTGAATCATCCAAGAATTTTTCATTCATGTAATGTATCGGAGGTTGCCCCCTTGAAGTGGCTTATTTCTAAGGCATTGATATCTATTTTCTTCTCTTTTGGAGCTGGTTTCACAACACAACCTCCACACAATTCAACAAATAAGCCTCTAAAGGTTGTGGTTCAACCTACAAAAATTACTCCATGCATATGCTACCCTTTCGAGGTTGTTTTCCACCTGAACGTAGCCCTTAAGGGATTCCAACTGTTGCATACGGGCCCGAGACCTAGGCTAGAAATAGACTGTAGTTTCCAAATTCTCCTCAAACAACCCATAACCGCATTTAAACATCGATCCCATACTCCTCTTGTCTACGACCTCTTCTTCCACTTACATTATCGCACCCAAAACAAAACCTTTAAACTTTCCCACAAAAAACCCTAAATCTCTTTGTTGTCACCTACAAAAAATAGAGATACCCTCGCATTGTACTTTGGCCTCCCTCTTTGCTTTTGCTCCCTTGCTATGGCTTAGCCTCTGAAAATTTTAGAGCTCTTTTGGTGAGTATTGACACTTGTTGGATGCTCAAATGACTCTAAATAACCCTTATCTATGTAGACACATAAGGGGCTCCATGAATTTCGATGTGACACATATATTGGACTATTTTTACACCAACCCTACATGATTTGCACATTTGCAAATCCAACATCCACCCTCTCAAGCAACATAAAACATGAGCCCAAAGCACCGGTTCGCGCACTTGCATGAGGTTATCCTAAATTCCTCACTTGTCCTCGAACAAAATTCTAGAGAAATACACACCATGAGGGCTCCCTTAATCCCTTGCTCCGATAATTTTCTCCATGAGGCCGAGGAATAAGCATCATCTCTCACAATCCCCTCAACGCTACATGAAATACCACGTACCTCTGACATTAATTGTGAGTGTGAATTCCCAACGGTGGTGAGCATAATAAGCCATGCCCCATCCTTTCTAATTTAACACCCGCACTGAGGGGAAAATGATTTACATTTAAAAAAAAATAAAAAAATCATAATTATTTTTCTTAATATACATATTTTTTCATGGTAACTGGAGGATTGTTCTGGGTAAGACTCAGGGTCATATCTCAATCTAAAGATATTCAAATTTTCCCGCCCCTTTGGGCTTATAGAAATTACTCATCATGTTGTTTCAACTCATTCAATTTTTTTCTACATAGATTAACATGTCTTGGGAGAATATAATCGTTGTTCCTTCAAGCTTATAGGAATTACTCATCACAATGTTGAAACTTGTTCACTTTTTTCCAACACAAATTAACATGTCTCTAGAGAATACAACCCAGGTAAAGGTGGAATTGAATCCGCTAGCTACCACTCAAGTTACTGTTCTTTGAATTTAAAATATAGTTTTTAAAAGATTAATTTTTAATAACAAATATTATTAAATCAAAAAATTATCATTATTTTAAATTTTAATAACTAAAACCCATGGCTGCAACTTTATCAGCAAGCATAATGTTATGAGGTATTATGTAAACCAAGAGTTTCAAGGTTCAAATCCCCCATGGGTCTATCCAACCATCAATCAATCAATATATATATATATATATATATATATATATATATATATCTGTGTGTGTGTGTGTGTGTGTGTGTGTGTGTGTCCCGAGGGTTTATCTCAATTGGTGGGCATCATTAAGTACTATGTAAACCATGAGATTCAAAATTCAAATTCCTATGGGTCAAGCCAATAGAAAAAAATAATTTTAAATTTTTGGAAATAATTTTTTTTTTCCCACGCCAAATGTATATATGTTTAACTTATATATTAATTATTTTTTTCATTAATAATAATAATAATAATAACAATAGCAATAATTTTAAATAAACTTACAATTGTGGTGAGAGGTGCTCTCTCACCTAGTATCGAAGAGATGTTGTCATGTCTTGTCCTGTCCTATTATGTTATGTAAAAATTTTGACTCGGTCAAGTTACACAAGACTAATAATAATAATAAAATCAAAACATTTTGACTCTATCTTTTTTTTTTTGTAATTTTGTTTAGAAATGTGCATTAATCATAGAAATATAAATACATAGATAGAATGATGTAGGTAGAGGAAATTCCAATAAAATAATTCCACCTATGTAGTATATTGAACTAAAAATAACTACATACATGTTGAGATTTGGGAAAACACTACCCATTTTGGCTTATAGGCTTCCAGCTAGACATCACCAAAGATCTAAGAGGCATTACATTCCAGAGACTGATAGACGATAAGCTTTTGTCAACTCCCAAAAAACATCACTCTGAGAGGCAATGGACACACCATACCCATAAAAAAAACATAAACTTCACGAGTTGGGAAAAACACAATGACCACTAAAGCTAGTTCGTGACACCATACATCACCATAATCCCAATGGAGAAATTCCCACACAGGGCCAAACTAGAACAAGAGATCCAACATTGAGGGAGTCGACCAAAAGCATCCTCCTTTTTCCCTCTTTCACTAGTCTCCATCAGACGAGGAATCATTAGCCACGACACAAGAACTATAACGAAGTGGATCACCAGGCTCACCTCATTCTGATTCATAGGGTACATGGATCTTTACATTCCCTAGGAGGAAATCTGTTCTATCAACACAAAAGTGCACGTTCCTCCACATCCTCTTAATATCTTTTAGGGATGTTAAGAGATTGTACTTTTCATCTTTTTTGTATCTCGGAACTAAGCCCAACAATGTCTTCATCTCCCAATGAAGGGCCATTGAATTCATGAATTTTTTTTTTATCTCTTGAATGTCTAGGGTCTCGAACCCACCCACCCAAATCCTTGAGAAATTATAAATAAGATAAGGACTTCCTTTCTTCTCCCACCTTTCACTCCAATTCTCTTATCTCCATATGCCTTGAGGTGGAATTGCGTTGAAATAATATGGCATTGAATAATAAGAAAACAACCTCACATCCTTTTGACAAGGCCAAGTAGCACTCCCTCCATGCCTTCTTCTTCTCGGAAATTTCCTTGGAGACATTCCTAAGTCATCAAGGGGTTGACTAGAATCTCTATGGGGATTACCCCTACCTTATAAAGGACTGACATGCGAAACTCTTTTCCTATCAACCAGGTCAGGACACCAACACACTAAATCATCATAATAGCCCTAGATGAAATGACTAAATTTGGAAAGAAAACTTCCTGAACAAGTAGGGGACAACAAAAATTCCCCAACATGCTTTAATTCCTTAACCATTTGACCAACAAAGCACTATCTCACACACCAAAACAACATCAATCTTGACACCATAGGACCATGACACAACCAATTTTCCTAAGCTCGACACCACAGGAAACCAATGCGGTCCTCAACAATACACACCTACACAGAACATTATCATTACCCACGACGCGACACAAAGAAAGTAGAATTACAAACTCCCAGATCCAATACTAAGCATGAAGAAGACTCATAATCCTTAAACTATAGACAATCCAGGGCCAAAAAAGACATGCCCATGAAAACCAATTCACTGAGAATTTGAGATAAACCAAAAACCCAACTAGACATAAGGACAAAAAAAATACAAGAAATTACAGTTTCGATTATCCAATCTGCAAAGATGTGCCTACCACCCCCCTCAACCAGTAAAATACATGAACCTAGAGCACCACCTTCATGTTCCAAGAGGAGGCTAACCTCAATGCCTCCCTCCTCCTCATGAAAAAATCCAAAGAAAAAAAATCCAAGAGGGCTCCCTCGACCCTTTGCTCATATAATACGGTACACGAGGCCAAAGAATAAACCCCGACTCTTGTAATCTCCTCCACACTACACACCATGGATCAAAACCGACTCCTTGAATTTAACAACATTCTCGTGCATGCAAATGAGATGTCGCATACCTCCCACATTAATTGATAATTTGAATTCTAAGGATGGTGGGCACAATAACCCAGACCCCATCCTTTCTACATTAACAACCTCATCAGGGGACAATTTTTTTTTAACTATGTCAAATTACATAAATAATAATAATAATAATAATACTAATTTAAAAAACCAAATAAAACAACATAAGAAATAAATAATTATAGTTATATTTAATTAGAACTAATGATTGAATCAACTCAGACCCATATTAACTATGGATCTATCATGAAACAAACACAATCTCTCAAAGTGTGAACACCTTTTAGAGTGAAAAGAGATTCAATCTGGCACTTGGTATATCTAGAGTTAAGATAGATCTAGGGCATGTGGATTGGAATAAGAGTTCCACAATTTTAATTTAATTATCAAAAGTTATTAGGTGGATGGTAAGGATTTAACCTCCATATAATATTTTAAAATGTTTTTAGTAGTATACACAAATTAGAGGATGTCATTTATTTACAAATTAGTTTTTTTTTTTAATTTTCATTTTTACTAATTTTATTAATTAAAACAATGTCATATCAACTAGTTCCATATGAAATGAATTATTATTTTTAGTCATGTCTTATTAATGAGCCATGGTATTGCTATTGTAACAAAATCTACATGATTAATAATCTTGTTACATGTTTTTTAAAATGTTTTTTTTTTATAACTTATATATATATATATATATTTATTATTAATATAATACTAAAATTTTTAAATAAATTTATAATTTAATTATATGATTTTTTAAAATTTTAGCAACTTGAGATGTACAATGAATTTCTTTAAAGATTTACCAACCATTTATATTATATAGATGTGCTAGTTTATAACTTTTCATGAAAACATAAAAATGGATTCTTTCAAATTTCTAAAATAAAAATATTAAATAATTAATTCTTTTCATGATATACAACCCTTGTTAAGATTATATATATATAATTTTGATTTTTTTAAAGATTGAATTGTTGCAACAATACAGTTATATGTATTTTTTAAAGAAATATTATTATATTGTATATGATATTTTTTTCTCCTAGAATGACTTTTTGGAGATACATTTTATAACTCACTCTAAGGTGATTTGTGATTTGTATGTGAGTTGACACATGTTCCTTTTAAAATAAAAATAAATTATATTTTAAATAAAATTATAACGTAAGTTATAATTGTTAAACACCATGTTGAACACACACATGGTAGCACTTGGGATGAATCAACTCTCTGAAATGTTGGAAAAAAGAGGTGGTTTAAGGATGACCACCAACACTGGAACACAATAGTTGTTGCAGTTCCCGGAACTCTTCCAAAACTAGCAAGAAGCTGAAGGCTTCTGCTAGAGGAAGTGTTCCTCATATATGAAAGGGAGACCTTCGACCTAAAAGAAGGGAGGTCTGCTACCTGTGATGGTTTTAGGTTATCCACCAACCAAAGATGATGGTTTAAGGTTTTCCACCAACCGAAGGTATGCTCATGGGCATCCATGTCTCTGGCTACATCTCTGAATCTGGAATGATGAATTGTGGCTCAAGCTCGCTTGAACTGCTGTGTCTCTGGCTACAAATCTAAACATGGAATGAGAGATCGTGGCTCAGGCTCGCTTGATCTGACTTCAAAGCTTGTACATGACCACCATTTTCCCCCCTGTCAGGGACAAGGTGAGATGATGGCAAGAACTCAACTGCAAGTTTGCTCAATTTCCGTGAACAAGTTCTAACGTGTGTCGTAAACATATTCTTGGCTGTTGATGCCCATTGCCAAGAAGCGATCCATCCAAGACACCTTGGTTCTCGTAGAGGCCTCGTTTCAAGCACTGCCCAAAGAATGGTGTGACTACGTTGCTTTGCATGGATGAAGATCAAACAAAGGATCTTTCATATGGCCAACTGATCACAGCTGTTGACATTTTTAATCATTAGGGAAGTTTTATCAGAGCCGAAATAGAAAGCGCCACAGTGAATCATTACATGAGTAATCCCGCACTTCCAAATATGATGACTGTGTAATTGTGACACAAGACACATCCTCACATGATCCAAGACCGCTTTAAGCTATGGACAAGCTCTTCCCAAGGTTTGATGATGGGCTTGAGAAGTACAAAGTCATGAGCCGCCGCATCTGCATGTAAATCTGCTCTAGTACAAGGAACTAAATGTGAATCAACTGTAACTTTATCTTATTTCTTCTAGTGAGAGTCCTTCACAATCTTCTGAACAGAAATAGGTTCAGAATGGTGACTCTTTTGCTGAAGTTCATCTTGTTGGATCTGAGATTCCAACTGCAAAAACTCAATCTTTTCTTGTGCATTTATCAAAAAATTTTGAATGTTACAAAGAGCATTCTTGCTCATTCTTATCATATCATTAGCATTTGAATGAATGAGGTTTTTCAACAACTCTAATGCCTCATTGATTTTATCCATTTTCAACAACTTAGGCTCAAAAATGAAAGGGTGTCGGCTTCAACCGAAAATGCACCCGTTTACAATGTGATTCAACAACAAATACAAATGACTCCAAAGAATTTCCAACTATGGAAATCTCAAAGTACAAAATTTGTTGATTGCAACTATGAAGAAGCAATACAATGTCAATATCTCTACAAAAATATTTGAATGTGCAGCAAAAACACTTGTGCAAGAAGCCTTTAAGGCAGCTGAATTTTCCTTCAAAGAGTTGTTTTGCACCAATAACAACTCGTCTTCAAATGTTAATTTCTTCAGAAAATAACCCTTATGCCACAAATCACAGAATGTCAAATCTGAAATTTTCTCTATGTATTCAGTCCATCTACTCACATGTCATTTTCTCTTTTTTTGCTGTTCATATTCTCTCTTTCCTCTCTCTCTGCTTTTTTTTTTTTTTTTAATTAATTAGAAATTAATTAAAAAGGGAAGGAATTTAAAAAGGGAAGGAAATTTATTGAGAAGGGAGGGGGGGTATTATATGGGAGGGGCATATATTAAAATTAAAAAACGAATTGTGATGGGGGCCGAAAGGCTTTTTTTATTTTTATTTTTAAATTAAAATATCGAAATTTGAAATTTATTTTGGGGTGGGGGGCATTGGTATTAAAAAACGAATTGTGATGGGGGGCCAAAGGGTCGTGGGAAAGGGGAGGCGAAAGAGTGGTGGGGAGGGCGGAGTAAACAAGGAGTAGTGTAGGCGTGTGAGTGGATAGCAGGGGTGGAGTGTAGTGTGAGGGAGGTAAGGGTGTCCTTAGATTAGGGAGGGAAGGGATGAGCGTTGAAAGGGGGATGGGGTAGCGGCGTAGGGAGGGTTGTTAAGTTGCAGAGCCGAGGGACCGAAAGGGAGGCGGGAGTGTTGGGAAGAGGCGCAGAGAGGGGGATAAGCATAGTGCTGTAAGGGAGTGAAGAGGGGGGGGGGGGGCCAAAGCCGTGGAGTTTGCGTTGGGTAGTGGAATAGGGAGAGGAGAGGAGAAGTAGGGGACGGCAGGATTGAGTTTTGTATGTGCAGCGGAGGCGTTGAGCGGTGTGAGCAGTGTGGGTAGGGAGGGCTCAGGTAAGAGTTGAGTGAGGGTATGAAGATGCGGGGTATGAAAGCACATAGGTGAGGTCGTAGAGTAGTGTGAGGGATGGACTATGCGGTGAGGTGGGGAGGAATGGGCATAGGGATGAGCGTAGGGAGGAAGGGGCATAGGGCGTAGGGATGTTAAGCCGTGCGTTGAGAGATGCGGGTTGGGTTGTAGGGAGAGTGGAGTGTAACAGTGAGAGCTGTGGGTTGCAGAGGTGAAGGGGGGGGGGGGGGGCGCGAAAGGCCAAGATGCAAAGAAATTTATTTATTTATTTATTTATTTTTTTAATGTAAAAACAACAGAGTAGAGATAGGAGACTTTAAAACAACAGTAGATTTTTCTTCTAAATACACAGCAGAATTGGGCAAATAGTAGAAAAACTTGCAGAGATTGTTCCACCATAAATTTGTAGAATTTTCAGGAGATTTTAGCAGTAAACTCAGAAATCTTTCTCAGGAAATGTGGTAGAATTTCGCCAGTAAAAACTCAGAATTTTTTTTCTAGTAGCCCAGCAGCAAAGAATTGGACTTTGCAGAATTTTTCTAGATATACAGCAGAATTGGGCAAAATGCAGAAATGAGGGCAGCAGTAGAATTTTTCCTTCCAGAAAATGCTCAAAATTTCAGTAGAAAAAAACCCATAAACTTCTTCAGAAACACAATTTAAATAATATTCCAGCAGCTCTTCAAAATGGTGCAGAATTTAAAATGCGGAAATTGT